>JACXGJ010002447.1:44411-65724 GCA_016801105.1 Esox niger | reverse complement strand
AGGCCCCGGACAGGGCCCAACAGGCAGGAAAACAATCCACCCACATTGCCAAGCATCAACCAGAGGGACACCCACCAACCGCAATCATCCTGAATGAGGGCCGAGTATTGCCAGCAGAGCACACCCCAATGCACAAGTGTGCAACAGAGGGACAGCTACAAGCCAGTGACTCCGCCCCCGAATGGCATTGGAGGGAGAGATTTCTCTCTATAATACTATTGTTTGCTCCTTGGGGTTCAAGGCAAGGTGTTTTGTAAAAGCACTTTGTGACAACTGCTGATGTAAAAAGGGCTTTATAAAATACATTTGATTGATTGATTGATTTTATTGCCCATTTAAAGAGTTCTGCGGGAGAAAATATCCCTGATGTTTAGCAGAGTCAATTAATGTAGGATAGAACAACACCAAGTGATGAAGTGTGTATGAATTTTTGTCTCATTTGCAGATCCATTTCAACCAATAGTCTATTAGTTAAAGATGAGCAGGTTTGCTATAAAATATGATAATACACTCCAAGTTTGAAAGCCGTTTTAAACTGGTTACAATCTGTTTGATATTTCTTTTGCCATAATATGATCATCACACGGCTACCTTGCCTCTTGTTTTTATAGATGGAGCCTAAGTGAGGCACCATCATATCTGTGCTCCTACCCAGCCACTAAAGGAAGTAGCCAAGAATTGTGAACTCACCCACCTAACTGCAGTTAGTGCGACTGATGTTTGTATTGAGAATGAAAAAAATACTTAATTAGCCTGTGGAATCATTGGTGGATCGGTGTACATTCCCTCAACTGAAATAACTTTTGTTAGCTGGGTTGCATTTGGACCAAATAAGTGTGCTGTTGCTTGATATGTTAAGAAGAAAGAAAGCTCTGGTGGTCTGTGATGACCTAGTAGACCTAGGAACACCACTTCAGTGGATGACATACAATAATTGCATTGGTGAAGAAGAAAACAAATTAACAACAGTTCAGGAAAACTCCAAGGGTGAGGTGTAGACGTGTCAAAGACTACAATACCCAGAATAATGCACCAGCAGAACTTCACCACAAGATGCAAATCAGTAGTATGCCTCAAACAGTTTGTTTAAAATAAATTCTGCAAGAAACAGCCTGTAGAGTTCTTCAACAGATAATGGGAATATTTACTTAATGACAGATAATGGGAATATTAATCTGTACCAGAGTGATGGAAAGAAGTGTGGTGAAAAAAATTATATCTTAGGAATGTATGGCTGCAACTGGTTCAAATGTCTTCATGTGACTGCTGAACTGTTCAGAATCGTCTTTTCTGATCAGGTACAACCAAATGCCTTTAAACTCACTCGACTTATCATGCAGTCTGACATTGATCCCAAAAACACACAGCTATAGCTACCAAATCAATTTTGAGGACCAAACAAGTGGAAAGTGAATAACCCAATCTGAAATAAATTGAGGATGGACTTCAGATGCTGAAAACAAGACAAGGCAAACAGGACCCAAAACAAGCAGAAACTACAGATTGCTACAATACAGCCCTGGCAGAGCATCACCAGGGAAGACAGCAGGGAAGATGGTAATGTCTATGGCGTGCAGATTTCAGGCTAAAAAGACATTCAAGGGATATTTAAACAAGTAAAAAACATGACTTCTTGATTGTACATAATGTGAACACATCCAAATCCATTTGATACCCTAAAATCTGGGGAGAGTGTAAAATAAAACATGCTGATATTTCTTAATCGTTCATCTAAAATAGATGACTATACACAGAAATTAAAGATGATTGTGGATTTTAACCAAATACCCAGATTGCACGTTCTGTCACTTACTGTTTTGAACATTCGTTTGAGGGAGGACTAGAGTGCATTACTACGCTTCAAAACACAATGGCAAAATAAATTTGGCCTTTTGTTGTAATTTTTGTCACAATATTGATTTTAGGTGCAGTATAATGTAAACTTGATAATATTGAGGGGAGTACACCAAAATGTACTTAATTAATCTTAGTATTGCTAGTTATAACTAATGAAAACATAGTCACCTGTAAAAGTAAATGTAAATTATCCGTCCCATGGACCAATCAGGAACTAAACAAAACATTTAGGAGAGCATGACAAAATGTATTGGGGACATGTGTGAAGCCTCAGAACTTTCTCAGAAGTTCTTTTTGGTGCTGGGGCCTTCCAGATCTGAGCAACATTACAAATATTCTCAATGCAATCTTCAAACCACTCAAGATGGCTCAGTCTGTAATGCCAAATGCGATAAACGGACCAATCTGTGCCAATCTGTCCATGCTACCTCTGTTCTCATCTGAATACATATCACCTTATTGATGACCAAGCAAACATCTTCCAGAACCTCTAGCTCCACCATCCAAACAATGTAGATCCGTACCCATCAAAATCCTTCTGTGATCATCAGTATAAGTATCATTACATCATCCCTGAACCATGAACATCTCAGTCTCTACCGTGTAGCGAGACAACTTCACCCTTGGACCAAGAGCACTCACACAACCAGCATCCTGCTCCTTCTCCCCTTGTGACCATTATGCCAACCCATCCACCAGCTATCTCAACTCTGTCATTCTCTTTTGATTAAACCAAAATCGTATGTTGAATGTGCATTCTGTGCCGAAAACCGTGCCCTGGCTTCAGAAATGGAACAGTTCTCTAAAAATGTAGCCTTCATTAATATAAACCTCAAAATCTTGTTTGGCTTAACAGAAACACAGAACACACACGCACGCACACAAATGACCTTGGCTGGATTAGGTGCGTGCTTGTTTTCTCCTAGGCGTGAGTCTGTCTGTGTAGTTTGGTCTGACAGGGGCCGGTAGTGGTGGAGTTGTTTCTCAGTGGGGGGGGCTCTGTTGTCCACATGAAGCTAAAGGAATGGAGCCGGACCCCCCTCCATCTGTCTGATCCATCGGCACCGGCCTTCACTCCCAAACCCCATCTCTGCCGCCACCTTTCAAAAGGAACAGTTGGCAAACGGACGCCTGTTAAACAGCCTCCCCAACATGCCGACAGCCCGCTCACCTCCGATGCCATTAAAAAGGAGGGAGAGAGAGAGAGTGAGAGAATATTCCAATTGTAAAAGGTTTTAACAACAAACACACACACTCGCTGTCTCTCGCTCTTTCTTACACGCAGCTAATAAACAGAGCGGGAACCGCCGTGATTCATTGGCCATGACATTAGACAATGCTGGTGGCTTTGACCATGTCTTTGACCTGAATAGGACCAGTTTGATTGGTTTGCTTTCACCAAACGTTTCTGTCTCTGAGACACTGTGTTCGTTCCTCTATCCTTTCCCTATTTAAACCTTAATTTGATCAGGTAGTCCAGTTGAGGTCGAGCTGTTAAGTATATCACTGGAAAAGGGTGTGTCGAAAGCCTCCATATAATTGCGAGCATGTCTGAGGTTTTATTTTTGGAAGGGATGCACTTTTTGTTAAATATGCTTGTTCGTCTGTGACTGCTTGCTGATTGTCGTTAGTTGTTTTTTGGGCATTGAGTAAATAATGAGTGTCACCGATTTGTCATCAGCATCTAATTCTGAACAGTTTGGAGCTGTTTTTGATAATCTACAAATGCTTTGAATCGCAGCTTCAGTGGCAGCTTTCATGATATAAACCCTCCCGTCTTGATACCAGAAAGGAAACAACTGCTTTGCTCCAAACTACTCTTTGTATACATGCCAAGATGCTTAGTGATTGGTTGGATAGGAACCGTTGTCGGCCACAACAACAGCAACGACCTGAGTGAAGGAAATTTGGGGGGTAAAGGGCTGTTTTTGGTGATACTTATTTTCTTTTAGATATCTTAATCTCAAAAACAACATGAAAGCACTTTCCTTTAATTATTACTTTAAAATGCTGAGAATAAGATCATTTTGGCCTCAAACACCCAGGCACCAGTTAAAAATGGTTGAAAACCTAGCAGATTAGGTTTGTGTTTTAGCTGTCCTTCAGAGGAGCGAATGTCCCCACTACGATAGAACAAGGAAAATCATGAAGACGTTTGGCTGGTCAACTCTTTGAATAGAAGCATATCAGACGTTGGGTTAAGTTCAGGATTAAAATCAAGTTTAGAATAATGGTAAAACGTGTTTGTACCGTTATTAAGTTGTGTGTGTGTGTGTCCTGGCTTGCATACCACATTTTTTTATGTAATTATATCTTCAACAGCTGCAGAGTTTTTAAAGAAGATGAGTATACAAGCAAGACAGCATTGTAAGGGTTATAGAAACATATGTAGATACATTGAGGTATAGACAGTAAGATGAAATCATGACAATGATAGACATGGAGACATTGAGGTATAGACAGTAAGATGGCATCATGACAATGATAGACATGGAGACATTGAGGTACAGACAGTAAGATGGCATCTCAGGAATGGTAGACATATAAATACACATAGGATGAAGAGATGAGGTGGAAGAGGGAGAGGGCAAATAGAAACGTGTGACTGAGTGATACATAATAGAAAAATACTGGGAAAAAAAATAGGTGTTAGAAAAATCGTGATAGATCGTGATAGAAAAATATGAGAAAATGAGGAACAGTTGGCGTTGAGGAGGCTGCAGGTCTGAGACATTGGCGTTCTGAGGCAAGAGAACAGGAAGGGTGGCTTTTGGAAGCCAGAGGATAGAAAGTGGAGTCAGCAGGCTCTAGGAAAGAGAAAACGTCATAAGGAGGTCTGAGGACTGAAAAAGGTGTGTTCGGAGGCAGCAGTAGAGAGAAGTTGGTGCTAGGACATCAGAGTACTGAGAAGAAGGCATAAGGAAGCATGAGGACTGAGAACATGGCTTTAGGGAAATCAATTGAAAAAAGCCAGTGCTGCAGTCCAACAAGGCAGCAATGTTGCTGTGTGACTGATTGTCTGGTTTACTGGTGCCCCCCAACCTCTTTTGTTAAAGGGATGATGTCATGCTTTCTGAAAATCATGGGGGGCCAAGGACGGGGCCGAGGGGGATTCCGCTGGTTCCTTTTAAGTTTAGGAGGGGAGAGTTGTTTCCCTGACCAGCGGAGACAAGCAGAGGGGCAGGGGGCTCTATGCAGGACCCCTACAGGAGCGACCACATTAGGCACGCTCCGGCCACGCCATCAAAGCATGCCGCATGCCGTAGACACACACACACACACACACATGCACACGCTCGCACACATGCACTTAACTCAAAGGACCGCGAACACACTCAATTAACACAAATGCATACCTACCTAGTTAGAGATCTAGCCTGAAATAACAGAGTCATATTTAGCAGTCCCTCCAGGATTTCATAATATATGTTTGTGTGATATCTGCCATGAAAAAATTCTTGCACGCACACATGATAGACAGCTGTTGGTCTGAGCATGTCTCTGGAGCCACTGAGCTGGAGAAGCATGTGTCAGGTCGTTGTAATTCATTCAGCGGTTCAAAGAAAACATGAGAACAAAGTACAGCCATTCGTAAACAATGAATCACAAACTGCACGTCACTACCAGAGATATCTCTACTGTCGCATTGGTTACATTGATCTGCCACTTCTGTTGTGGCTGGACATTCTTCTCCATTGCTTTAGTGATCCAATGCGATTTTCTCTTTTGTTCCAGCACACTTTCTCACTGATTGCAAAAGAAATCACTTATTTCCAAATTTTCACGCAAAACAATTAGAAATGTGTTCCTGCAGTACATTTTTGTGCTATCATCAGTTTGAATTGGAAACACTTAATTTGACTTTTATGCAATACAAGTGTGGTAATTGGTAAAAATGTATTAACTTGGCATTGAAGTATGCACTTCCAGAATCTCGAAAAACTGGGATGAATGCAAGGATGCAGATATACATACATTTACTTGCAAACACAAAAACACACAGACACATACCATTAAATTCACACAGACACACACACACACACACAAACTGTGTTCCCTAGTTTTTTCTTGACCAAGTATATGTTTGTTTGTGTGTGTGGCTCAAATAGATACCCACAATGACCACACTTACAATGAGATACAGTCATTCATTGACACACACACACACACACACAGAAATTCACGCACACACATTCCAGCAGATTCACTCATCCCACCCATTCAGTCGCACACACACTTCAATGGTGCTCCCCTGGCTCTGTTATTGTTTTGAAAATATGATTGCTCTGACGGATAGAGTGATGATCTGAGAGGGGCTGGCGCGAGTGGCAGGCTCCTCTATTGTTCTAAGTCAGTGTGGTGCTGTGTCCATATCTATAGAAACCAAGCCAGACTGGGAAGGCATGCTTTCATCTCAGCATTCGGCTCACACTGGCAATAAGGGCTCAGATAAATCTCTTAACACTTACACACACAACCACAAGCGCACACAGGCTCACACACACAGCTGGGTCACACACATACAGTACATACGTAGACACACACACACAAATACAAGTGCAGAGTTACATACATACACGTAAACACACACATTTTAACAGATTAATGTTGGCCTTCATGCACACATACAGACATCACAGACTTTCTTCTTTTGGCTGCCGTATATTCCACGCAGACATCTTTTAACGTTTGTCTAATTTAAATTCCATTATCATCATTGGCTGCCAATTCTCCAATGGAATCATTCTGTCAATGAAAGAGCAAAGTGAATTCAGACACCGTCTAATCTGTGTGTTGTATAACTTTGTCATGTAATCCGTGAAATGCTACTTTGCCTGTTTCTGGGAAAACTCTTTTACCACACAAAATAATTGAGTGTGTGCCTGAATCTGTGTGTCTGTGTGTGCGCGTCACTGCCCTCTCACTCCTGGCTGCATGTGTTTGTGTGTGTGTGTGTCTGCCGAAACAATCACAGGAGCAATGTTTTGTCACTCAGCCGTCAGCTGGGCTGAAAGAATGACCATGTGTGTATGTGTTAAGCAGTCCTTCAGAAAGCCACCCTTGTTTGGCCACTCAAAATATTTGCCCAGGATTAAGAGTGGGCCCTGGCGTCTTGGTCCTGGGCAGACTAACCAGTAGACCCAACCGGTCCTGTGAGACATGCACATGTAACACAGGATCACAATGTTGAGTGTAAACATTCACAGTGTCTCCACACATTCCTGACTAGATAATCTCACTCTCTCACACACACACACACACACACACACACACACACACACAAGGCTATAACCACACACATATTATTATGTGCACACACACTCAAATTGCACACAAACATGCCCATACACACAAACACCCGTTACGCACACACCCACATATGTTTACTTAGGTATCTATATTGCGTGCACAATTTAGGCATATCGTATTCCTCAAGATTCATTTTATTGTTGAACAAAATCAATGCTGTCAGTCAATCCAAAATATAATTGAACCTCAAACCTGAATGTTTTACCAAGAAAAAGTAAGTTTTGATCTTTCATATGGGAATACATAAGAATGCAGAATTATTAGTCAACAATTGGTCTGCAGAATTATTAGGCAACTAATAAAATAAAGTATTTATCCAACTCACGTGTTTATTATTCTCAATTTTTTAAGTGTAACAAATAAGTAACACAAAATGACAATGGATTAAAATGTTTATCTTTTCTAAAATATTCTGTCACCAATATCACCCCCCTTCTTTTCAATGACTGACATGACCCATCCATCCATGGAGTCTGTTAGTTTCTTGATCCATTCATGATCAACTTTCACTGAAGCAGCAACCACAGCCTCCCAAATGCTGTTCAAAGAGGGGTATTGTGTTCCCTGACTGTAAATCTCACATTTGAGAAGGGCCCACAAATTCTCAATAGAATTTAAATCAGGAGAGGAAGGGGGCCAGGTCATTATTGGGCATCATTGTGGCACTTGCTGGCAAGCCAAGCAGTGGAGTACATGGATGCATGTGATGGAGCATTTTCCTGCATGAAGATCATGGCCTTCTTTAATGATAAGGACTTCTTCCTGTACCACTGTTTGAAGAAAGTATCTTCCAGAAACTGGCAATAGATTTGAGAGTTAAGTTTCAGTCCATCTTCAACCTGAAAAGGTCCAACAACATAATCCCTAATGATTGCAGCCCATACGAGTACCCCTCCTCCACCTGGCTGTTGCCTGACTGAATTGTTGCTGATTGTCCATTAGTGATCCAGCCAAGGGCCCATTCATCTGGTTCATCCAGAGTCACATTTCATCTGTTCATAAAACCTTCAGGTATTTCTTTGCCCAATCTATGCAGTACATTTCAAATCTTATTCATTGCAGGCTGTCTTTCAGCCTTCTTGACCTTGGCCAGGTTTCTGAGCACTTGACACCTTGTACTTCTGGACACTCCAGGTAGGTTGCAGTTCTGGAATATGATGGCACTGGGGGATAATTGGTTCATGGTAACTTCACATTTAATTCTTCTCAAGTCTTTTGGAGAACATGTTCATATGTTCTTACACACTCATTTTTTGTCTATTCACTATTAGCAACAAAACCTTTGATTTCCCGGTGGTCATGCCTCAATAGTTTAGCTACTTCAAGATTGTTGCATCTGTCTGAAAAGTATTTTACAATGTTTGACTTTTCAGTGTCAGTTAAATCTCTTTTTGGCCCATTATGCATGAGATCATGAAGCTGTCTAATAATTATGCACACCTTAATATTAGGTGTAATTCACTGTTGCCACACCCTCCCTCATTACTCCAATGTATCTGAAAAGGATTCAATCCAATGAGCATTCAAGTTTATATGGTTTGGAGTTGGAAAATGTGCATAAAAATAATGATACGATCAGAATATTCACATGCCAAAAATTCTGCATGCAGTGTAAATGGGGTCCCCGAAGTGCTTCGATTGCCCTACATTATTTTTTTTTTTATCGTAACTTAAACCCTTAACTCTAAACCTCCATCATCTTACATTACTGCACACACTTATCCTAGCCCTAATGTCTAACCCTAAAACTATGTTGTAATCCCTAATTATCACTTTTGCCCTAAAAAATGCCTGTTTAAAAATGGGGACATAGAGAATGTCACAGAAAGTGCTGGTATTAATCAACATTATCTTTGTTGTATACCTACAATAAAACTCATGTCAGGTTGGAGACTGTGCAAACAATTATAAAAAAATAAGATTGTGCTTGATTCACAATAAGATCATCATTATCACAAAAAACTACAATTGTAACATCCTAACTAGCAATAACCACAGTTACATTCCTATCCCAAAGTATTGGAACAGCAAGGCAAATTCCTTTGTTTTTAATGGTCACTGGAGACATTTGGGTTTAAGATGAAAATATGAGTATGAGACAAGAGTTCAGAATTTCAGGTTTAATTTCCTCGTATTCACATCTAGATGTGTTAAACAACTTAGGACATAACACTGTTTGTATTAGACTCCAGCATTTTTTGAAAAGTAATGGAACTAATTATGTTAGCAGTAAATAACAGTTAATATTTGGTGGCATAACCCTTGCTTGCAGTAACTGCCTCAAGCCTGCGACCCATCGAAATCACCAAACTGTTGCATTCTTCATTTTTTATGCTATTTCAGGCTTTAACCACAGCTTCTTTTAGTTCTTGTTTGTTTCTGGTGTTTCTTCAGTCTCCTCTTAAGGAGGTGAAATGTATTCTCTATTGGGTTAAGGTCAGGTGATTGACATGGCCAGTCTAAAACCTTCCACTTTTTTCTCCTGATGAAGTCCTTTGCTTTGTTGGCAGCGTGCTTTGTGTCATTGTCTTGCTGTAGGATAAACTTCTGATTAGTTTAAATGCATTTCTCTGTGAAATGGCAGACAAAATGTCTCTGTACACTTCTGAAGTCATTCTGATGCTGCCATCACAAGTTACATCATCAATACATTTTAATGAGCCTGTTCCAGAAGCAGCCATGAGCACCCAAGCCATGACATTACATCCACCATACTTCACAGATGAGCTTCATTGCTTCGGATCATAAGCAGTTCCTTTCTTTCTCCACACTTTGGCCTTTCCATCACTTTGGTAGAGATTAATCTTGGTCTCATCAGTTCATAAGATTATATTCCAGAACTTTTGCAGCTCATCTCTGTACTTCTTTGCAATTTTCAATCTGGCCTTCCAATTCTTACTGCTGATGAGTGGTTTGCATCTTGTGGTGTGGTCTCAATATTTCTGCTCTCTTAATCTTCTTTGAACAGTGGATTGTGATACCTTCACCTCTGCACTGTGGAGGTCGTTGGTGATGTCACTTACTGATGTTTTGGGGTTTTTCAACAGTACTTGATGACACGATATTTCTGTCATCAAGTACTGTTGTTTTCCTTGACTGACCTGTTCGACATCTGTTGCTCAGTACACCAGTAGTTACTTTCTTTTTCAGTACATTCCAAATTGTTGTGCTTGCTATGCCCAATGTTTGTCCAATGGCTCTGGTCGATTTTCCTTCTTTTCTCAGCTTGACAATGGTTTGCTTTTTTCCCATAGACAGCTCTCTGGTCTTCATGTTGGTTTATTCTCTTTAACAAGAAATGCAATCTTTATATGTTCAAACCAAGGATGGAAACTTAGACTAGTCAAATTCTGAACTCATTTTGATCTTAAACCCAAATGTCTTCTGTGAAAGACAAAAACAAAGGCATTTGCCTTGCTGTTCCAATACTTTTGGATGGGACTGTATAATTATAATAATAGATAGGCCTAATGTAAAATAACATGACGGTGAATATAACACATACAAACGTACTACAATATTAAATATTGTATCACTACTGTCGGCTGTTATTGTATTATTTATTTCACTTTATTCAGCATATTCTCTCTTATTTCTGTTGTTCATGCGTTTGTAAGCTTTGAAATCCCTTTGTGCATGTAATGCACTAGACAAACAAACTTGCTTTGCCTTTATTTTCCCAAGTCACTTAGGATATATCGAAATTTTTGGAGATCATACGAATATGGTTGTTAGAATATTGGTGGCTGGCATTTTATTAGCTAACAGGTCTTAAATTGACTAGCGAGAGGATAAATAAATCAGTGGCTCTAGGTCGTTACCCTAATGATGGCAAAGCTTGCTCTTTTAGAGGACTTTGGCTCTGGGCTGAGACCTGAAAGTGTTTGGTAACTGTGCTGATTTTCTCACGGAGAATGATGAATGGTTAATTAGCCGTTTTAGGCTATAAGTGATGTTGAAATCTGTCAATTCATAGGTTGGTGATTGCCACACCCGCATACATTACGGATGTGTCATATGGAAATAAGAACAGGTGCAGGGGGTTCTCGCATCATTGGCGATGACATCTACGCTCATTTTGACCAAATGCGACTGTTTCATAAATCACACTTAGAGATATTCGTAAGTCTCTCCCAAAGTTGGAATCCAAGATCTTTTCTGAGTTGTCATGAATGCGAATGTGTGTTAATTATTATAGTTGTCACATTATGAAAGCGATACATGCATTGAGTCCCTCGGAATTGCAGCGTCAGCCTGAAATGTAGTTGTATATGTGCGTGTTGCAGGTAGGGGGGTTATAGAGGCTCTTGTGTTACAGGATTTACATTTCAGCAATGGCTTTTATTGATGGCCATCAGCATACAATCGTGCTGCTATGACGCTAATGAAGCCTGGTTTGGCCATCACTACATGTACTTTTGGTCCCTTGAAAAAAAAGTGTGCTACATATTTATCAGCTGTGATTCCTAAATCCTTTTTCCAGATTGGATGTGAATACCCTAAAATTAAAGCTGGGAGACTGCACTTCAAGCCCATATTCATTATTTAACTGTCTCTTGAACATGTTTTGGTAAACAGCCAAAATAACAAAACTTGTGTCAGTGTCTAATTATTTCAAGACCTAACTGAAAAAGACAGAGAAACAGACAGGGACAGACAGCAAGACAAAGTGAGAGTATGATTTGCTGACTGACAGAAAGGCAGGCAGACTGACATATGGACAGCAAGGCAGTCAAGCAGACAGGCAGAGTAAACAGCCTCTGAAGCCAGGAGAAGACAACAGGATCATGTATATAAGCATTACACACACACAGTAACTGTATCAATCAATGATTTATACCAGGCTACAGTAAATGACAGTGTATGGTCACCAGAAGTCAGGGTTTCCAAAAACTGATCCTGAGGCCCTCCAAGTAATTTCCTTTGTACATTTTCACATTGACTGATGAGTTGGTGGATTTATCAGGGACAAAAAGCGAAGGGTGCATCTATCGGAGGGCTGCAGGACCGAGAATTGGAAACCCTGGCATAAGATGCTTTCATTTCTGCACATTTGGGCTTAGAAATGCCAATCAAATGGACTAGACCAGCTCATTGATGAAGAAACAACCAAACACACATGGTCTGTTGTTCACTGTCCAACCCACACAAAGACAGACAGACAGAGCGATAGGGAGAGCCAGCTGTCCTGTTAGCACCTGTGTGTGATCAGGCCGGGCAAGGCGCGGTGTCTCGGGCTGAGAGACAGGGAGACAGTGAAGCGAGAGGAGAGGGAAGGTCACCGCATGCCAGAGACAGAGTGACGATACTTAAACTGGGCTCTTCGCCTGTGACCTGGGTGTAATTACAGTGCACGCACAACCACACACACACACACACACACACACACACACATACACACTTGAACCAAACTGCCTGGCAAAGGTTGTCCCAACACTGCTTCCTGACTCTCTGCTCTGTCACTTGTTCAGCTCTATGAAGGGGCTTGAAGCATTTTGGAATGTATGAAGGATAATGTATAACGGCAACGTACAGAATGTCCCTCTCTGATTTTCCCGCTGTTCTGCCATCCACCAATAAACGTGTGGGACCGGCAATGACGTAAGAGATATTGTTTGTGTTGAGGATTTTTTTTTAGATAACATTTTGGGGAGTTTTGCTCAAAGGTGCACACCACAGACAGCTACGTGAATAAAAACATATTATGTGGGGTTGCCCAAACGAATCCCTGTCAAAATTAAGGTTAAATCTTTTTCACCACAGCAAAATTCCAGAAGCCATGGCAGCGGTTCAGTTGAGTTATTTTTGCCGATGCAACCATGATCTGAAATCATGTGCTGTGTGTTGCTGGATCAGGACAGACCCATGCACCTTCTGAAGGTTATTGATGTGTCGGTCCGCTTCCTAGTCTCAGATTCGGGATTGTTGGTCATCGCTGTCAGTCGGCCCGTCATTCTGTCTGGATGTCCGCCTGTTCTTAGCTTGCCAGTCTGATGTAAAGCTTGAGCCTGGACACTGGCTCAATCCTTGGGTTAGGAGCAGAAATGCTGCCTGCTCTCGCCTCCACCTCTGTTTTCCCCTCCTCTTTGTCTGTCTGCCAGTCTCCCAGCCTGTCTGTTTGTTTTTCTCCCTCTTTATATCATTCAATCTCTTTCAATGAATTTCTCCTGGCCTTCTGATTTCCCCTTTCGCCTCACTCTTACTCCTTCTAGTTTTCTAGTTATCTAATTCTATCTAAAAGTGTAATTACTCCCACTGTGTACCCATGGCGCCCAGTCGGTGGAGTGTGACATATATAAAACAAGGGTTATGGGTTTGAGTCCCGTGGGTGGGGGGGGGCAGTGTAAAATGCTATTACACTGTACGCACGCACTGCTTTATGTCGATAAGAGTATCTGCTGACTGACGTAAAGGGAAATGCATATGGGATCTCTCCATATTTTGTAGTCTTCCTACTGCTGTTGCTCCTCCCCCATTGTCCTTCTGTCTTTCCCCAGTCCGATGGAACGAGGCAGACGCTCATATTGACTCATGGCTCCAGGGGCTTGCGGCTTTCGATTAGCAAACCAGTTCGAGTCAACAGTTTGTACATCCTCTGGACAAACAATCAGCACTCTTCACACACACCGTACACACACCGTACACACACCAAACACACACATCCCACCTTATCCCTTTCCCTGGTAGACAGACCACCGGAGTGTCGGGGCGGGCTAGGAGGGGCAGGTTGCGCTCTCACCCTAGCGAGACATTTCCCAAAGCCTTCCCATCCCTCCTGGCGTCTCTGGGTTTGTCACCCTCGTGCCCTCCCCCATGTTCTCCCAAACTCATCAGGGGGCAAAGGGCGCAGAGGGCAAGCTTTGGCTGTCGACATGGACGGCACCAGCTTGGGGTCATTCGGGTTAGTTTGAATTGTGCCATTTCGGCTCAAAGACACCCCAGGGTGGGTCAAATATGCAGATTGTCTATGGAAGTACACAGTCAGACATGGAAACTCAACGGGAGATATGCTACGGGGAGCGAGAACAGAGGGAACATCTGTTGTGGTCATCCGTCAGTGTGTGGCTGTGGGCGAGTGGTTTTGTGGTGGATGCAACACAATGGATTAGTGGTTAAGTTAGGAGGAAAGGATGAGTAACTTCAAGGGCTGTGCTATTAGGCTGGTGACAATTATTTTCCGTCATTCACCTTGTTTCTGATATAATCCCATCAGGGCATCCGTGAAATTGCTCAAATTTAGGTGGACAACTTTTGTTCGTTTTGTTTCAGTTCGCTAGTAAAATGATCTGTGGAATGTGACACCACTTGTTATTGTTTCTTCTGGCACCTGTAAGGTAAGGCCTGTGACAGCTGTGTGGCGGCCTCTCGAAGGCTTCACGGCGCCTTGCGCACTGAGGAGCAGCAACACTGAGCGTGGTTGGATCGCAGCGAAGAGCGAGCGAGGCTGCAGGTCTCGACACTGCTGGACACGTTTTTCTTTCCCTCTCTCACCCTCTCTCTCACCCTCTCTGTCTGTCTCTCTTTCTTGGCTTCGGTGCCACCACGGAGAAAGTAACAGCGACCCTATTGTAAGCGGTGGGAATTGGGCAGGCCGCCAATGATGTCACCACGCTGTAGGGAAGACCTGGAGGAACGCCCTCCTGGCGTTCGGAATGCTGCGTTTTTTTCCCTGTTGTTTTCCGGAAGGCAGCGATCAATTTAATTCCACCCTCATCACTCCCTTCTCAGAGGGGTGGAAAATAGAGGGGGAGAATTAAAGACGATGAAGGGGGGGATTCTCTCGTTCCCAAAGCAGGCCGGGGCACGCACCAAATGCTTATTCTTAAAGCAAAGGGGAAGGGCCAAGGCTATTGGGACTGTCGAGATTCTGTGAATACAACTAATCATGCTGGAATGCTATGAGGTCACTTTACCTCCCTAATTAAAAGTTGCCGGTGATGATTAAGGATGAATGGTGGCGATTCAGGGACCCCCCCCCCATGCTGATTAACAGCTCAGAGTACAGGGAGCCCTTTTGAACCCCTCCTTTCTTTGCGCCGCCCTTCCTTTCCAATTGGACATTGTCCGTGTGTCAGTCACGGCGAGGACGGGCCGACCGACACGGAGGGACCCACCGCTAAGACCTCGCTTCTTTTACTTCGTCCTCAGGGACATATTGTTTAAGGATGCCTGGGGTCATCATGACCAGTGGGGACAACTTCTCACAACCTAACCCATTACTCCATTTAATGTGTGTGTGTGTGTGTGTGTGTTCGTTCTTCTGTACATGTACATAGTGACCCGATGCTCCTAAAGAGGAGTGTGTGTGTGTGTGTGTGTGTGTGTGTGTGTGTGTGTGTGTTTGTGTGTATGAATACAATGTATAAACACAAGCATGTGTGAGTATTAGCCAGGATGTTTCCACTTTCACTTGCATGAGTGCAAAGATTACCCCTGAAAATCACAAAAAAGTGCCATAGTTCAAAGTCAACTCCAGCAGTCACATCGCAAATGCATTGAGCTGTTCATGAAACGATCACGATTAATCATAGCCTGTGATAAAATGCTGTGTTTCTTTTTTTCTTTAAAGCATTTGAACCCATGGTGTGTAAGAGTGGGCCTTCTTAATAATAGCAAGGGGAACCAATTTCACAAAGAGTGCAGCAACAATTTATGATTTCTTTCTTGTTGTCGTCAGGGAGAGAAATGTCACTTTGATGCTGTTTACTAGCTAGTTTTGCAACAAAAAAAGTGCTTCACGAAGAATAAAAAGAGAAAGCTTCAAAAGTATCCCGTTAACGGAACACAGATTTTTGTAATGTTTCCCGACCCATCTGCTTCAAGTTAGGGCTATGGGGCTGAAGGAGTCAGAGTGAGGGCTGGGATTTGTGAGGTGGGGGCGGCTGTAGAGGGTTGTAATATTGACAGAGGACAGTCAAGGAAATGTATGCGTGTGTCTCAAACCCTTTTGATGTGGTCAAGAGCAAGATAAGAGCAGTGGCATGGTGTCCACCTTCTTAACTGTGCAGTGTGCATCGAATCCATGACAAAAGCTCAACAGTCTTCTTGCATTCAGCGGAACCAACAGCTCCGCCTTCACCAATTTTTCCTGTGCAACGCAGAGGACTCTAATGTTAATTAGCTCAGAAACAAGCTTAAACTGGAGACATCGTTAAAAATTACAGCAATGTTGTAATACATTTTTTCAAGAGGCACCCAGGGCTTATTGTGGCTCCTTGGAGGGGGGTGTTGGATGATGGACAGGGGAGGTATTTCCAAACAGCAACAGACCAGCCAAATTCCTAAATTCGCTGTATAATCTACAATAGCCCCTTGGGTGGGGGGGGGGGGGGCATAAAAGATTGGTAAGTCTGGAAAAACAACAACTTTGTCAACACAGCTTCCCCTGGTGATTCTCTTTGTCTTTAGAATGTATTGATGCCCCCACTTCTCCATGTCCCTTTTCTCTTCTGCTCTTTCTTCCCCCCTTTCTCCTGCCCCCTCTGTCTTCAGTACCATTCTTGCCGTCCCCTGAGGACCCAAGGACCCTAGTCAGCCAGTCTGGCTGGGCCTAGCCCGGTGCAGCCTGCGCTGGTTAAGTTCCCAGTAGGCCTTCCTTGGGAAGCAGCCTATTTGTATGGATCTTGGGGTGGGGGGGTTCTCTATCCGTGCTCGGGATGCCCCCCCCAATGCACCCTTGCCGTGCGTCCCATTGTGGACTAAGGAAGCGTGAAAAATTGCTGCGAAAACCAAAGAGCTAAGTCCCCTTGTTATACAAGGCCAATTTTCAGCACCAAGCCCCCCCCCCCCCCCCCCCACTGCCCCCAACCCTGTGCACGCCCAACCCTCACTTGCAACACACAGCCCCGTCCTCCTTGTCAGGCTCTGTGGGCTTCGTTAAAGCGAGCCCGGTCCGTTTATCACATTATTTAATTAGCCATTCCACAGTGAACCGCTACTGCCTGGTCCCCCTGTTGCTTGCTGTCACCCGCCCCCAATGCACACAGTCTCCTCCGGTCCTCTTTTTATACAAGGTAATTAGCCAAGTGGGGGGGGGGGGCTTGGCGCTGGGCCGGCATAAAGGGGATGGGCATAGTGGGAAGTGCATATCACTGGGCACCCCTGTCCTGTCCTCTGCTCCCCAGGATTCCCTGCTGGACACCAGCAAGCATCAGCAGAAACCAGCCCTGCCCGGTCCTCTGCTGCCAAATAGTTTCCAATCATTAGCCACCTTGACATCTACTCCCTTACCATGTATGTGTAAAACCATTGCTAACATAATTTCCCAACATCGTTTTTCTTTAATACCAATAATTAAAGAAAAAGTTAGAAGAACCTTAATGCTTCCTCTTAATTTGTATCTGTCTCACACAGAAGCAATGAGCAATCAAAACATACATTTTTTATATGGACATATTCGAGAATTAAAATGTGCTATTCTGTTTACTGTAGATATAGAAAGTAAGGCAGAGATGGGAAATTTGTCAATTTAGACGTTATCACAATGTAATGACATAACTGTGAATGCACACACTCCCCATTGATAAGGAATTGTGACAGTCCTGGGATTCCTTCACGCTGGATCAACGCCCCCTAGTGACCACAGTAAGATCACGACTTACCACAACCACACATCCGTCTGTCCACTGTGTAGAAAGAATTGTTAGATAAATTATGAAAATTATATTTGCTCCTGGAAATGACCAATTTATCAAATAGCCTCGACTGAAATAATGTTTTTTTCAGGATTAACAAGATTCCAAAATATGTGACCAAACAAAATGTGACTAATAATGTAGCACACAAGTGACTGTGTTGGTTGTAGACTAATATAATGACAATGTTAATTTTTGTTTAATAAAGCCTGAGTATAATTAAGCTTGCTAGGGGCTTTGTGTGAAATAATTTTCTGCGTATCTGTTGCATTTTTTGACAGTGCCACATTATTCAACTGAAACCTTTGGGGCAAACATGATCCTCTAATCACTGCTGTTAGTCAGCATGCATGGGAAAGGTAACGTTTAGTAAGGCTATCCACGACCATTTATAGCTTTAATTGCGCGCTTATTTTCTGACCCTAAAGTTCAAACAGCGAATTCCTGTGTGCGGACAGAGGTCCTTGTGAACAAAGGCAGAACTTGATGCTCGTTTTCCGTTAGAACCCCGTCGGACACGATTGTAAACGTTTCCCACCACTCTCAAGGGAATGTTATAAATTGGGAAAACCTTAATTGCATGTTGCTTCAATTAAACACTGACAGCTAATGAACTTTTTAACTCTGGAACGTTTTTGAAAGTCATGACTGAACAGTTCCGATGAGTAGCCTAGGAGAGACTTGCAGATTGCGAGGAGAGCATTGCTCTAGTGCTGTATATTAGGCTACTATCTTTGGTGAGAAAGCAAAACGTGGCTACATCACAGTTTGAGATTTAATGCGTCTGTCAGTGATAAATAGGTTTCTTTAGGACCCTGTGGATAGTGTGATTGTGGCCGATATTTTCCACGTTCAGTGAGGGGGGGGCGAGGGGTACTGTCAATCATAGTAAAAGTGGCAGTGGTGGGCAGGACCCGCTGACACTTTGTACGGTCGGAGGGGGATATTTAACTTGGGATTGAGCACAGCTCGCAACAGACACACTCACACACAGTGTGCCTAAGCAAAGAGACGCTCAGCGCCAAGTCTCAGACCTCCTAAAGTAGGAGCGAGAAAGTAGAAGCTACTGTAGCCTATCAGCTATCAAAGGAGTAAAGATTCTCCCCCAGGAATTAACGCAAACACTGACCGGGCAAAAGACTGCAGAACACGGGACTGATTCGACCATGCAACGGCAGTGGAACTTTATAATATCCATAGAGCAAGCATCGGTGTCATCAATTTGAAAAGGGACTGAACTTAAATTGGCTTTCTAGCTTTTGCGTCTGCATATGCATTTTAATCGTTTCAGTTTTTATCGAGTTGTGACGTTTCTTTGTTGTTAGGTTACTTTTTGTGCACAAATCCAACGTGCTATATTTTAGTTTACTAGGGGAAAGGTTGAATTTTTGTTCGGATAGTCATTTTCATCAGCACCGAGAAATGGTTCTTCTTTCGTAGGTGTGGGAAACTGAAGAGGTGCTTTTTGCCAAATTGAGGACATCTGACTGTGTGGACAATTTCAGTGAGCTTCTATTAGAACGCTGGACTTTCGCTGGAACTGAAAAGAAAGTCGCACGACCTCTCACTTCATGGGATTCTGCGCTTGCATTTGGACTTTCTCAAACTCGAGCGCTTTAGGCCACGTTGAAAAAGCCACGTTTATAGAAGTCGTGCGTAAAAATAACATTGGCCAAGACAGCCCTCATTGCCGGGACCGTGACATTTAAAACTTGGTGAAGTACTCTTTTGTGCGCCCTTCTCTCTCGGGGCGTTCAGGATCTATTTTGTCTCTGAGGAGAACGCGGATCTTTAGAAACACTTCATTCCATGCAGCCCTCGCTTCACCCACTGTCATCCAGTCTAGACAATTTGTCGTGGCTTTGAGTGTCCCTACCGTTACCATGACAACCACAAGAAACCCAAAGTGAATTTGAGGAAAAGACTGAAACGGGAGACTGGGTGAAAAGAGTTTTACCATTGTGTTTTGTGCTGTTTTTGGTAAAGACTTAAGTTTCCCCCCTCCCCTTTTTTTTACAAAGAAGAGGCACCCTTTGCGTTTTACAAGATTGCATCAGCAGGCAAATCTAAGAGGCATATTGCTAAGCATCCCTATAAAGAAACTCCATGTCATTCAAACCCGACGTGGTCTATTAAAAGTAAAGTCTTGCTCGTGCCTCTACTTCGACTATTTATGAAGCCCCCAGGCTACTCATTTCAAAGTGCACAGTAGCGGTGAAAATAAATACATTTTTAATACGCCAGAAGAGCCTTTTCGTAAACAAGATAAATATGGGCTTCTCACAGACGCTTCTCATGTATTTTGTGGTGTCCATTCACCTTGGAGTTTCTCAGCATTATCTACGCTTGCGCCCATCGCCTAGCGAGCACCTTCCCGTGCCACCCCTGACTGAGCACCCCGACCCGGAATACGATCCCCGGGAACAGGACATGCCTGAGAGGACTCTGCGGAAAAAACTCGGCAGCAACTTTGATCCCAACTTCATGTCCATCAGCTCGCCTATGATGGTGAATCTCTCCGTGCAAGACACCCAGATGAAAATGCAAGGGCCCATGCCCAACGAGATTAAAAAGCTGGATCTCGCAGAGACCCCATACGGAGTGCGGGTAAAAGTGGGCAAGAAGGCCCGCAGGAAATTTCTGCAGTGGCTTTGGACGTATACGCACTGTCCAGTGGTGTATACCTGGAAGGATTTGGGCGTGAGGTTCTGGCCACGCTACATCAAGGAGGGTCTTTGCTTAAATGAGCGCTCTTGTTCCTTCCCGGAGGGGATGGTTTGCAAACCTGTCAAGGCAATCACCAAGACCTTCCTCCGCTGGTATTGTCAGGGGTTTTTAAGACAGAAATACTGTACGTGGATACCTGTGCAATACCCAATTATCTCGGAGTGCAAGTGCTCTTGTTGAGTTTCAATGGAATGAGTAGGGTCGGAAAGGGGGCTGGAAATAAGCGGTTTCTATTGCACTGTAAACTCTGGACAGAGGTGGGCACCATAGCGAATCTATTTTTTTATATAGCATTTTAATGGAAATGCCAACATTGTACATATTTAAGAAAAATGCAGCTATTTTTTTTAAAAATGAACAGGACCATATATTATTTCATCCCTGAAACGTGTTTTGGGGGGAACACAAGCACTTCAGAAAGAAGAGCTTTTATTTTTTATGAAAAATTAAAGATGGAATGCATAACTTCTCCAAGAAGTTAACTTTTTTCAACTGAACATTGATGCTGACTGTTATTTCACTGCAATGCTGCCTAGAGTTTTTGTATGATATTAATATCAATAATAATAAATTGAAAGTTGAGGATAAATATATATATATAAATATATATATACATATATATATATATATATATATATATATATATATATATATATATATATATATATATATATATATATATATATATATATATATATATATATATATATATATATATATATATATATATATATATATATATATATATATATATATATATATATATATATATATATATATATATA
>JACXGJ010002447.1:0-44311 GCA_016801105.1 Esox niger | reverse complement strand
TTATGGGAGATGTCTACTTGAATATTTCTTAAAAAATGAATAAAAAGTAAACATATCAGTGTAAATGTTATGGTTACACGTTTTAGCAATAAAGTCTATCTTTTCAACATGTATTAGTGTCAAGCAATTTGCTTATAAAATGTGTTTCGCTGTCCAAAGGGGCGTGTATGGTGGAATGGAATGGAGTTGCTAAATGCACAGTATGTCCGAGCCGAAATGAATCGGGAGGGGGAATGTTTCTGACGCTCCACGCTGTCACTGTGATTTTAGAAATGGGTGATTAATGTTGTGTAACGTGCAACAAGTATCTAAAAAGCGTATACAGAACTGGACAGCCTTGTTTTAGCCAGTGGAGAAAATAAGCCGTGTGTCGGTCCACACTATTATGCAGACTTTGATTTCTCAGATCCCATGTGTTAACATAACGGTAAAATATGATTCAGACATTTCAAACAGTGTCTGATGATGAAATGGCGGTGTATAGGCAAGCCAGGAGCGTCTGGGTCTACGCCATTCCCTGGAAGCTCTGCCGCAGTGTTTTAGTGAGGGGGATGTGTTGAGGTAGCAGACAGGCGCCTATTCAAACCCTAAGACAGTATTCGAAAAAAAACAAAGGCCATAAAACAATGGTCAACTGTTTTTGACGTTACCAGACTATTAATTGGAGAGCGGCTGAGCTGTCTGCAACTTAAAGAGATATGGTCAATTAAAGCGCTCTCGACACGCATGGAATAATTAAATGAAATCAAAGCAACAACTCATTTACTCCAACTAGGTATTTTATGGTGTTTGTATTGTTCTTTAAATACAATCAACGACTTAAACAGTTGCTTTTACCCGATGTTTATAACATTAGGCCTACCTAATGTAGTAAAACTGGAGCTGTGTAATTTCCGCGAACACATCTTGGTCGCGTTAAAGTGATTTGTGTCTGCGGGCTGAGTTGTATTTGACACTTGCCGCACAGTTATTGTGACAGATATACTGAAGGGATTTTGCAAGGATAGAAGAGCGGCAATATGCCAGCGGAGGAGGGGGCTGCATTGCTTTACTGTCAGCTTCTTTCTTGATGATGTCTCGGGGTTTTAGAAACTGCGTCTCTGACTCGGCGGCGCCACTCAGCCGCCCCCTCTCGACTGCGCAGAATGAAGCACTTTGGTAAACAGTAACCCTTTCAGGCTCTGCCCAGAGAGTGTATTTTAGAAGCGTGTGAAAGGCAATACGCCGTTATGGCTCCAGCGAGCTAGGTGAGCACCTATTAGAACAGAACATTCTGACATTCTGCTGGAGTTGTTCGTTTGGATTCCTCTACACCATGACTATAGTTTATTCGCTATTAATGCAAGTGATAACCATTTATGAAGGCGTGCTTTTAAATTTAAGCCCCTAAAGATAAATTACTTTAAAAAGCTTTGAAAAGTATTTCATGTTCAATTCTAAGAACTCCGATTAGACACGGATTATTATATGTAAACAATTTGATGTTAAGGCAACAATGGATGCATATAGCACAATCTGTTTCCCTGTCAAGTTGTGACGATGGAAGGTATGATGTGTGTATGTGAAGGGAAAAACGTGGTAGCCAACCAAGAACAACGCAGGGGTCTGGAACTCTCAGCTTCATTCAGACCACAATGGGCACCTTACATTGGGTCTAGCCTAAACTACATCACCCAGACAGGTAATGCACTCAGCCACATTAGTTCACAACACACCCAGCTGTGGATAGAGTGGTTCTAAATAGACCTAGTCTAGGTCTCAACACCCACATGTCGAAATGAGCAATTTGGTTACCCATGACGTGTATCATTGTACATAACACTGCATAGTAACTAGACTTACTCAATTTAGATCACTTTAAATTGAAGTCCCCATGGCTTAGGGGTGGAACCAGAACGTCAAGACATTTGATTGACATGTAAGGGGCGGAGCCTACAAGTGAAAAAGCTCCTGAACAACATTCCAAGTAGGCATTATCTTCAGTACTTAGTGGCAGTGTAAATGGAGCATGTTACTTGCCTGAGCTGAACGTCTCGTTTAGGTAATTTACTGTAGTTCTGCATTTTTAACTGTTGTACCATTTCACTACACCTGTTGAGAGAGCATATCCGGGTCTATTTACATATATGCCATGTGGAAACATTTAGGACATTTCTGCCTAATAGGGTCCCCACCAGAGGCGGAGCTTAAATGGGTGTGATGGGTGCACTGCACCCATGGCAGCCAATCAGAGAGTGTCCACAAGAAGTTTATCTTACAGTTGAAAAAAATATTGCAAGCAGAATAAAATGATATTAAGATTTTTTGCTAGATACTATTTCGTTGACATCGAAGTGATAATCATCTATGTTTGTTTTGTTATTACATATGATCAACCAATACATGAACTTGAGGGTGTAACCAGTGTGGCCAGATGCGGAGGTTTCCAGATAGGGTTGTATAGAAGAAATAGTGTTTGTGTGGTTTCTATGTGGAGTCCACAGATGATTGGGCAGGTTATTGTCAGTGAAAAATGGCAACCCTGCATGTAAAGTCAAATCTTGTTGGCTCGTTTGCTAAGGTTTAGAACCATGGAAGATAGTTAACTTAAGTAATAAAAACGGAACGTAAATAGATCTGCTAATCAGACATAAGAAAATCATTACATTATAAAAAGTAAATATAATATGTGCCCTTTAGAAACGTCTTTAGTAAAGTTGTTGAGCAGCAGAAACATTAGAAGATGGATAGATCTGATGTTACAGTGACGGGAGCAGCATCGCAGCTTCATGTGAAGGGGGAATACTGTTATGATCCAACAGCAAGCAGAAAAGTTTTGTAACAAGCTTCTTTTCATGATGATAGATTAAACTTACATATTTTTGGGGAGAATTGTATTAAATATAAATATTATCTTTCATCATCAGACATATTTTAGTTGGGAAATCAGGTAGCAAGTAAGATTTTGGTGGAGGAGGGGTTGGCGACCTCCCCGGCTACGTTTCACACCCATAGGAGAGAAAGCTAAGCTCTGCCACTGGTCCCCACCAAAGGTCATGAATGGAACAAGTTCCTTAGTGATTATTAGCCTTTTACTGTGCAAGTGACAGTTGATAAGGTTCTGCATCATACTAGATCCTGCTTGTTAAGTTGGTATCTACCCAGACTCAGCAAACGTTTAGTTTCCATGAGATAAAAAGAAGTGTTACCGAACCTATATGATATTTAGTCTTACCATAGCGAAACAGGCCACTAAGCATTCATGACCTGTATTCACAATTCAGCTCCAGTCCACACAATCGTATCTATTATGATCTTAAAGTCTAAATGGATCCAAGATCAGAAAAAATCACGTGATTACCTCAATTATCATGTTGAGTTATAGCTGAAGTCTTGAGTGATGGAGGTTTAGACCCACAGTCACTTGCACATATTTACGCACCCACAACAAACACACTGACTCTTCCATGGTTTACAGCAGAATTTCCCCTTGAGTTCAACTACCATTCATTTGTTTCTATTTTACAGGTAAGTATGGTGACAACAGAACACATTTATAGCATTGACTTGAGAGCAGTTAAGGTTAACTGTCTTGCCCAAGGACAGAATGAGATGGGGACAGGGAAACATTTGGTTTACTGGTGCAACACCCTTGACCACTAGGCTGCTATTCCTTAGTTGTGTAATATGTGCGTGCTGTAGTTTTGAGTGTGTCTGTGTTAATAAACTATATCTAGTGCTGGACTATAAGGCATAGTCAATGAAGATGCTTCACTGTGTCTGCGTGTGTTATACAGTGTCTTAAGAAAGTATTCAGACCCCTTTAGTTTCTCCACATTTCATTTTTTTGTAGACTTTATTTCTAAATTAATATATTTTTCATCATCAGTCTACACACAATATCTTATAATGTTAAAGCAAAATGTATTGTGCCATTGCCAATTTATTGAAAGCCGACCATTTTCCCTGACACTCTAAACTGACGTCCCTAGAACTTGATTGGAGTCCACCCATGGCAAGTTAAATATATTGGACATCATTGAGAAATGCACACCCTTTCTATTTGAGGTCTCTTTACAATACATGTCAGAGCAAAACTCATGTAGCGAAGTCCAAAGAAATCTCAGTAAAAATAAAGAAGAATTGCAATATAATTTACAGTTCACAGGAGCACAGTGCGCTCCGTCATTGTAAAATAGAGTACAACAAAGAAGTTTGGAACCACCAAGACTCTTTCTGAAACTGTCTGTCCAGCCAAACTAAGTAACCTGGCAAGAAGGTCCTTGGTCTGGGAGGTCACCAGAATCCCAATGCCTAATGTAACAGGGTTTCAGACATTCTTTGCGGAGAAGAGGGAACCTGCCAGAAGTGCTGCATCTGGCAAAAACAAGTTACAGCTCATCACTTGGCTAATATGATGAAGCATGGTGGTGCGAGCATCATGCTATGGGTCTGTTTCTCTCTGTGGCAGGGACTGTGAGTATGAACACAGGAAAATACAGTGAGGTCCTAGGAGGATCTGCAAGAAAGAATCAGAGAAACAGTCCAAATCTAGGCATGCAAAGCTACCAGAGGTATATCCAAGACTCTAAGCTGTGATTGCTGCCAAAGGCGATTGTAGATAATACTGAATAAAGGGTCTGCACACTTATGTACATTTATTAAAAAAAAACATTTTTCTATAAATAGGCACACGTTAAATAAAAAAAGTTGTTCTCAATATGGGGTATTGAGTGTAGAGAAATGGCAAATGCTTATTTATTTAATCAATTATGAATCATAAGTCAATAACAGAATAAAATATGGAGGAATTGGAGGGGTCTGAATATTTACCAAAAGCACTGCATGTTGTTTGACATTGTATATGTGTTGTATGACAGTGCGTGTGTGAAGTATGAATACGTGTATGTGCAGTAGGACACTGTGTGTGCATTTATGTGTTGTAATACATTGTGTGTACGGGTCCTATGAGATTTCTGTGTGTGTTCAGGCTGTGCAGGTCTGTTGACTTCTGGGTGGTCTCCGGATGATGTTCAAAATGAGGTCCCTATCTCCCAGCCCCCAACCGTCAAATGGGGACATTGCCTGTGTGTGTGTGAGTGTGTGTGTATTTCTCCTGTTTCACATTGTGTACTGTCAAAAAATTCCACATCAAGTGACGTGGGCAGGAATTTGGGGACGTGGATCACGCTACATGCCACCCCACCATTTGCGTTAACCTGTAGTGCCATGCATGCAGCAAACACTGGAATACATTGTGTCTCATATGCACTGATTTGACAGGCATTGTACTAACCATTGGCAAATAGCCAAGCTGTTGTTGAAGACTGCAAAAACGCAACAATGCCTGTAATGTATGTACATAATGGCATACTATTCTATGTAGTGTACTGCTTTTGAATGGAGCTGGATGGGTCAAAAGGAGAACACCATAAGAGTACAGGCTGTCGTTCGGGTGCGCTCTCCATGACCCCAAAGGTCAAAGTGCAAACTTCTCTTACATTGCTGATCCATCAGGGGGCTGGTCGAGGAAGCTCCATTAAAAAAAGCAGCCCACGTGAGCAGCCTTTTCACATTGTGATCGTACATACATTTTAATCAGATCCAAGCTAGCGTCAGATTTCCCCAGTCAGTGACTTCTCTATTTAAACTCTTGTTAGATGTAATAGATAGTGTACACCGAAAGGAAAAGGGCTAAAAATAGCCCACCGTGTCTGGAGCTGTGCGAAGCGGCGTTCCGCCTGGGAATAGGGCACACACCGCGCACTGTTTCCATGGTTACTCCCTTAGTTTTCCATATCCGGGATTGGCTTCGACGGCTGTTATTTCTCTGCCCTCTAAGAAAGGTGAAAATGTCCAAATTTAGCATTTAGCATGTTTTTGTTTGGTCCGAATTAAAAAAATGATACACCAAGTCAACGGAGCATCGTGCACGTAGTGAATCCAGTGGCTGTCGGGTCTGACTGATACTCCCTGTGACAGCCAGGTGTTTGTGTCAGTGTAGGAGGTCTAACATCTATAAACGTGCACACATAAGCACTTCACCTCTATTGACATCCCCGCCTTGGCCTCACGCACTCAAAAAAAGAGACATGATGAGGGACCGAATATCACACACAAATTGACGCTGTCTATAAATGGTGATCCGGACGTCTGAAGCAACAGGCGACGTGGGACCCTTCAAACTGGCACGCACGCATGCATTTAAACACACAAACACGCACAGTGATCTGACATTAGATAACCTCATGATCTCGTCACTAAGTAGCGAGTGCTCGACGGCAGTTTTCATCCCCCCGTTCTTCTCAGAACCCGATTTAATCGCCTGCCATAATTCTAACAACAAACAGTCCGGGAAGCACCGTCTAAGTTGTTTACCGGACTACTGAAGGTTGTAATATGATTTGCTGGGAAGGGGACAAATAGATACACACACACACACACACACACACACACACACACACTTGAGAGTTACGCGTTGGATTGTACATTTTCCATATCCATCTCTCAGCTCCCGATTGCAGTGAAGTGAAGCCTCCCCTCCACCACCTCCCTCCAGTCCAGAGACTGTCTCCCAGTACCCCTCTGTGCGCCTGGTCGGCATGCCGAGAATGTTTACCTTCGCCACACTGTGTATTTACAGAGCCTAATAGTTTTTAGGCCATGATGGCGCCTCGCTCTGAAACATGTGTACACCCCCCTGACAACAAATCAAACCTTTCGCTTGTGGAGTTTTACAACCGGGCGCGCGCTCGCGCCTGCAGATCATGACTCAATTCTGACTATGAAATCGTAAAAAACGTTCCCGTGCAGGGGGTGTGCGTGTCAGAACGTGTACCGGCCTATGTGAGCTTGCTGGGTCTGCACATGGATGGATGCGTTTATTCCAATACATGCAAATTGTGTGCACGTGCGTGCTGGTTTGTGTGTGCATACCCACGTACATGGCTCAACGGAGTACGAAAGGCCATCCTCATCCCCCTCCTCCTCTCTGAAAGGCTCTGGGAGGGGAACGCGGGGGTAGAAACACTCGGTCCATTGTTTTGTTTTCTGCCCCGGACAAAAGAGGGAGCGGGGACCGAACAGGTGAAAATAACTAGCTCTATTGTGCCCCCGCATGACTTGGGCCAGTGAACCTGACGTTCTGACGCCTGCCTGTCTGTCGTGTTCAACCGAGGTGGTCTATTCAGAGCATGAGGACGCAGGGGACACGCTGCCGTGTGTGTGTGTTTGTGGGGGGGTGGGGGGGTGAACACAGGGGGTGGGGGCTGGTGAACGCCTGATGACGATTGACCAAAAAACCGAGCAGGCCGCCACACAATGAGACATTCCTGACATAACGGCGGCACACCGGAGGAGAAGCGGCAGGGATTTATTGGTGTCAGCGGCCCCACTGAGAAAGACCCCTGCTCCCACTCCCCCTTTTGCCCCCCCCCCACCCCGCCTCCCCCCAGCCGACGATGGGACAGGGGCTGAATCCAGATGCCTTGTTTGCCCGGGGCGGGATGGAGACACACACACACACACACACACAAAAACACACACACACATCCCTCTCTCCCTGAGAAGAAAGCACCAATTAGGAGACAGGCATATAGGACCACAGGGGTTCCAAGTGGGAGGAAGGGGGAGGATCTGTGTGTTTGTGTGTAAGTGTAAGCGTGTGTGTGTGTGTGCGTGTTTGTGTGTGTGTGTAAGTGTGTGTGCGTGTTTGGGTGTGCGACGTGTGAAAAGAATAGATGTACCAACAGAGACGGAAACCCACACAAGTTTGAACCCATGAGAGCATTGCTGTGAACAGTTTACATCTGTAAGAATTACAGTTCCTTGAGGTTTAGGTCATGTTAGATTGACAAAGACGTAAACGTCCAGACACCAGAAGCCAGTGGCATTATCTCATGCCTTGATCAAGCAAGTGAGAGGAATTGGAGTAAGCGTCTGGAGATGTGACCACAGGGACTCCATGCCTGCCTTACTTCTGTTTTGGTGTTTTTTTGCATTATTTTGTATATAAATATGTTTTTTACTCACTCTTATGACCAATAAACAATAGTCAGCTTGGGCTGGACTACCGATGTGAGTTGATGGAGCTGGCCCAGGTTCCCTGAATCATTTCCTCTGGCTATGTCTTCACAAGCTGATTCCTCACTTAGCCGCACACCTCAGTTTAGGTTTCGGACCAGGTAACAGTCCCGTAAACGTAGCCAGTGAGTCAGACTAGTTGATCAAGTTTGTATTAGTAAATGCTATAGAGGCATGTTAAAAAATTACTACAAATTCCTTAAAATCTACAAATGTAGGAAAGCCAAAAAATGAAACAGTATGAATCATACAAGCAAGCCTAAGCAAGGAGAACCATTGGGCTTGGGGCTGCAAAATACGGCCCTGGAACACAGTCCTACAGGGTCCCTAAGAAACCACAAGGAAGAGCTTGATGCTGGTTCTCGCATCAGGGTTTGGTTGTGTTTCAGTTTTGGTTTAATATTTTCACATTTTTGTTATGAAATGTTCTCCAGGGCCAAGAAGACCGGCTCTGGGTCCGTTCCCTGTGTCTCTCCCCGTTATAAGGGATAAGCCTCATGAAACCCAAAATGAAATGCTGTGCAAGGGTCCTTTGCCACCTAAAACAATTGTTTAACGCGATTCATCATTTATTTGCTCGTAAAAACACTATATCAGTAGAATAAGTACAGATACGAGTATTATAAAAAGTAAACACATTTGTTCGGATATGGCTAAAAATGAGCTGAAAACAAAATCCGCAGTGTAAGAACCAGAAAGCGGTGTCTGAACATTACTTGAGGGACAGAAGGAATCTAGTGAAATGCTGGCTCAGGATCTGGCTAGAGAAAGTCTTAAAAGAAATGGTGTTAAAAGGATTGGCAGACAGCCACTGTCATAGTCACCTTTGAGTTAGCAAAAACATCAGTTGTCTTTCAACATGATAGTGACCCCAAAACTCTTCTTAAAGAAGATGAACTACTTGAAGCGTAATTCTGAAGATGGGCCACACTATTTTACCCTTTTCAGTTATTGCACACCTCCACACTAATATGTCAGTGACATTAACCGATAACCTTTCAGACAGAGGTGCATCAGAAATGTCTGTTGAACATATTTTTCATCAACAGTCAGCTATTCAATAGACCTATACCTATAGAATTAGGTATAGGTCTATTGATGGCAAATGTGACAAGAACACACTGATTGAAATAATAAGTGGATATAGAAAGGGTGTAGACTTTTTATATCCACTGTTTATCCATCTAAGTAGCAGACTAGATAGTAAGGTACCTGTCTACAGTCTGCCACCCCTAGGAAATGGAACAAAAAGCCTTTAGTCTCAGTTATAGTTCCACCATGGGAAGGATTGACAGGGGATGTAAAAAGTACAAAGTGAAATTATTTTGCCTTTTTCACCTTAGGGGTGATGTTCCAAATTGAGCCCTATGTCAGCTAACTCTCTTTATCTGCACATTCTAGGTTTTAATTAGGAACATCCTTCACCTGGTGAACACAGCTATGTACATTCACTTTGAGCTTTTTATACCTCTGAGGACCGTTCCTAAAATTGAGAATTCCAACCCGAACACTGTACAACATAGAGTCATGAATATATGTTTTCGGCTTTAAGCCTTGCAGATGCTAGAGGGCTGTCCTAACTATGTTCACTTCAATGTCGTTTCTATCCGAGGGCCTAACAATAGGACGGCTTTACAGTTTGTCAGGATACTGTAAGACATTTCATCTCCTTTTTGTTTTATCCTGTCAGAACCCAAAAGCAGGCAAGGACAAGCGGTAATAGTGAAGGGTAGTTTCCTGGTCAAATAGGAAAACGTATAAGGTGAGTATGGATGAGGTGCTGGCAGGGGGGATGGCGAGCAGATGGTTCCAGGTGACCAGGTAGACAGGAAGGTAAATGCAGGTTGGAACGTGGGAGCTGATCTGGCGAAATCCATGTGAGAGTTTAGAGATGCAGAATCCTGTGACGGAGTGGAGAACAGGGAGAGACAACGCGTAAAACCAGCAAGTGAGACTAAGCAAAACTTTAGATTTAGACAAGCAAGACATACGGAGTACGACTAACGATCAGGCAGAGACGAGACATCGGTGTTTAAATACAGCTGGTGAGTGGTGGAATCGGGAACAGGTGCGTGATTGCCAAGGGGAAACAGCTGGCACCGGCATCACCCAGGGGTTGACACCACGCCCCCTAATAGGTCGCCAAGACGACCAGGACAGAAACACAGAAACAGAAGCAAGCGGACACCAACACACACAATCACTAGGGAGGGATCACGACCAATCCACATATTTATTAGAAGCAATATACATTTTATTTTGTTGAGAGAGGATATTGAATTATACTGTAGTTATGGATTCACCCATAGCTGTGTAACTGTTCCTGGAGAGGTACAATCCTTGTTCATGGAGAGGTACAATGCTGTTAGTTGTCTCTTCAACCTCATTTGCGATTAACCTGACTTAGCTTTTCATTCAGCTAATTATTAGAATCAAGTGCTCTCAATTAGGGTTAGAGAAAACCTATAGGATCATAGCTTTCCAAAAGCAGGATTGAGCAGTTGCCATTAAATGGTAATCCACCAAAATTCACACATTGTGATGATACGCATTTTAAAATAATGCAATTATAATACAACAGTATATGTTGGGAAATGTTTTTGCATTTCAGAGTCATAACAAATGTGATATTTGTTGAACAAATCTTTTGGGACTCGCCTACAAAACACCCACTGCAACGCTCCCTGGAGACTAGGTACATATTTAACTTAGTGGCTAGCTACTTAGAAAACATATCTACATGATAGAAAACAGGGTTTTTAACTTTGGCCCTCAAAGATATTTTTTCCCCGTAATATATCATTAGAGTGTAGGCGTTCATGTCGTGATCCATTTTTACTCTGGACTAGTTTAACAACAGCCAAAAATGTGTTAGTAGACTACACATCCGTTAGTACAATGTGAGGAAATTGGAATATCTCTCCATGTGCCCCACATCCCAGTCTCACTCCAATAACCCACCAAACGATAATGCTTGCCGTGTCTCCCCAAAACCTGAGACACTGTGTTGGGTGAATCCACCTGCTAACACTTTTTTGTTATTATTGAATGTTTTTCCTAATCTAAGCTAAGCATTATTGTTTCGACCAACATCTCTAACAGCCACCATGACTACCATATGACACTGCCTATACAGGTAGCCTGCCTTATGCATTTGGTCGCATTTGGGAATCATTTGATGGGGAACAAGTATTTGGTGGTGGCTAACCATCTTTCGGAAAATCTATTGTTTACAGGCCCCTACCTGAACTCCATTCTAATCACATTTCAGCATAAACATCAAAGGTTTGACAAGCATAGGTGTGATTCAGTGGGTTAAATGACAACACACCCTGCAGCTCTCCAGATAAGAGGGGCTGATATGTGTTTTATACAGTAGCCGTAACATTGCAGTTACTGTCCTTGGTGCATTAATCACAAGAACAATCTGAGATGATAGAACTATGGGATCATAAACCAGCAACCAGCTTCTATATAGATTTACATGAGCAACATTTAGATGGGACAGTTACTGTGGTAAGTTATGGGCTGACAGTTAACAGCTGTGACAACTTGGATTCATTTAATTCCAAGTCAAGCACTGTCCATAGTTCGCAACGAAACAGTATTTCTTAAACCTAGTGCACTACTTGTTGAAGCAGAAAAGTGGAAAATGTGAACACGTTCTAAAATTACGATTAATTGTGGTTGACTACAGAAGATTATGCGATTAATCGGAATTAATTACAATTATAGAGAACTCTTTATCGGGTAAGGGCTTAGTTACATTACAATAATTTTTTTGAGACATATAGAAGACGACACCAGACACTAGATAATTTTGTAAGCTTGAATGTATAGAAAGGTCAGTATGCTATGGTGACACCCACAATTGTGCGTGGTGAGTCTTGGACATGCCGGTGTAAATTCGAAAATGATTTGCTACAGAAGATGCTAGTGTAAAAAGGCTACAGAAATTATTATGCAAAGTAAGACGGAAACTACAGGGAGAAAGTGTGTAGCATTTTGATATTACCGTTTTCAAAGCAACATGAGGAAACTTAAGAGTTCCATAAAGTGCCAATAGCCTGTGAGTGAATTGCAGGTGCACTGGTCTCAAAAATGTCTAAAGTATTCAATGTGTCAGTTGGAACACTCACAGAAATCATGACAACCTACTGTACATCGAACAGGGACGAATTGCATTGGCAAAGAAGAACAGTGGCAGCAAGTCAAATCTGAATGACATCTAAGCACCTCTGTGATTTTCAACAAAAATGTTTTACAAAGCGGGAATTCATGGCAAACCTGCCATTCGGAAATCACTTGTTTCCTAGCCCAACACACAATGATGCATAACTTGGCGTATGGTTTGATTTCCCACTAAACACTAGGCTTTCCTCAACCCCAACGTTTTTGGGGTTGACCGATATTGGACAGATCTCTGATTAATTTATATTTCAACCATGTTTATTTTCTTCATAAACAGACTCACCCTAGCTGTTTTAATCAAACTAAGTCAAGTGGTTTGATGCTTTAAGGACCTGTTGAATAAGGAACAAATAAATAAATGAAGAGGCGTATTGACATGATATCCAGAAATATAAAAACATGTTCTAGGCCTGACTCATAGCAGCTGCTGGGGCTTCACAGATTCAGCCACTATGAGGTTGGTTACACTAATTTCCCAATGTTACAGAGACAGAAATAATTTTGTTACAATTGCACTCACGTGCCATGAGCAATATTAGAATGGAATGGGATGGTTGGTGTTACGTTAGGAATCACATAGAGCACCAATTGGAAAACCTGTTTGTTAGAAAATATGTATTTTATTAGTGTTGCAAAATTTTTCTTACGTAATATAACCTAACTGCCAAGAATCGGATAGGTGTATCGCGGCCATACGGCTGTGCCACTAGAAATATCTTTATTCTTTTTTTACAGACAGGCCACATAGTAGTTAAATCATGGTGGAAAATGTATTCCACACATTAACAGACAATTAGGCTTTCATCAATATGAATTAAGTTCCATTATAGCAATTCTGGTGGTGGATTACCACTTTACCCACCACCCACCAGCCATTGTATTTGCGAAATAGAACTCCCCTTCTTTCAATACAGAGCACCAGTACCCAACTAGGGAGTAGCCATAGTGGTGAAAACAACTGCTTCAGTGATGTGTGAGTGATTTCATTATGACCACTTAATTTCAAATTGCCACAAAACAAGACAATTTTAACAGACAATTTTAAGAAAACACAGAATGAATAGGCCTTATAATGATAAGTAATTGTTCATTTTTCATTCAACTTTTATTCTTATTGCGATATATCTATTTAATGTTTTTATGATAATAGTGGATGTTGATTCACCTGAAGTATGTGCTTAACAATATGGAAATAATGAACTGGAACACATACTTTAAGCACATGCCTAGACAGTTCTTCAACCACATGAACATGGTTAGAATACATAGTTGCATAAATAATCCTACACCAGCACCTAATTTTCACACCAAATTGGTTTGTTGTAGAGACCAATCGGAGCTTGACTAGCCTGGAGCAACAGTGCCCCCTGGCGTCCACGTCCACACACTAACGCTTCCATCATTCCCTGTACTCCGGAGATCAGTCTAGGATCAGTAATTAACAAGGTGTTGAAAATTAACTTCAGAAACAGACATTTTTAAAAGGGGAGGCAGATTTCTATTGGGGATGTTAACAAGTGAGAGGTACCTGCTGGAAAATGAGAGCACCTTGCAGGAGAATGAGAGCCTAGGTATTTGTAGCTCGACTCTTAGGGTTACACCGAGGCGTTGCTAGGATCACAACACATCCGAGCGAGGTGAGATCTTGCCACACACTTTTCTTGGCAGTCCCTATGTCTCATTATATGTGTTTGTTGTGATGGAGCCTGTTGTTCTAACCGCGGTTTTACGGTTTTTAAATGTTAGGGCTACCTTACTTCTCTCTCTGAAACCCAAAATATTCCCAAGCAAAAGTGGATAAATTATTTTTCGGCACCATGTCATTCCTAGTCTCTATCACATTGTCTTCTGGGTCAATTTTATTAATAGAACCTCCTCATCTCCCTAAAAGCATCTCCTTTCACAGTACTCTATGCAACATCTACGATTTTTCTGGATGATTATTAGAATTTGCTGTTCAGTGTCTGCACAGCTAATAATGTTATTTTCTTGGGTTGTGGCAATTTTTTGTAGTTTATTATAGAGCCATCACGGAATTTGGATATTTTAAGAATTTTAACTCACTTTAAATATTGGGACGAGTGAGAAGCGTGATCCGAACAATGGATTTTATCGTTTAATTGATGATTTGAGAACTTCAGCTGGACATTTAAATTGTACACTTGTATTGTCTTAAAATAGCCAGAGGTAGGGGAAGATATGTCGTAAGAGCGCGTGTAGACTGACCTGATCGTGCGGTTCACTTACCAGACTCCAACCTTTATCGGCTGAATTATTATTTTTAAGTAGAAAACGGATACGAAGATGATTATAGCGAAGATAACATACCAGTAAAATAAAATAATTACGTTGAGCGTAAAAATAAAAAGCCAATATAGAAATCGCACATGTATTTCAATTAATCGTGCAGCCCTACTCTTCAGCTGCACTTCTTATTTTGCTCTTAGAATATTGATTCCAAAAAGTATCGTATATCCAATCAGATGGCTAAAATGACAAAGCATGTAACCGGCGGACTCACACGAAATGCGCACTTCCCAATTAAATCTGCTGACACACAGAGCACACTAAACACTCGCGTTTTTTTATCAATTATATAATTTTTTGAAGGCTTTAATGCATAATCGGAATTACAGATGAATAGAAATGGGGCCATTTTTTTGTAAATTAATACTGACTGGTTAATAGGCTATTAATGTTATGCTGAGCGTTAAGGTTAGGTATTCATTCTGACTGGTTACGTATTAAGATTATGGTGAGCGTTAAGGTTAAGTATCAATTCTAACTGTCTAAGCATTAAGGTTATGCTGAGGGTTAAGGTTAGGTATTCATTCTGACTGGTTAAGTGTTAAGGTTATGCTGAGGGTTAGGGTTAGGTATTATTTCTGACTGGTTAAGTAATAAGGTTATGCTGAGGGTACGGGTTAGGTATTTATTCTGACTGGTTACGTAATAAGGTTATGCTGAGGGTACGGGTTAGGTATTCATTCTGACTGGTTAAGTAATAAGGTTATGCTGAGGATAATTGTTAGGTTTTCATTCTGACTGGTTAAGTAATAAGGTAATGCTGAGGGTTAGGGTTATGTATTAATTCTGACTAGTTAGGTATTAAGATTAGAATGCGTGTTAAGGTTAAGTAGTAATTGTGACTGGTTACAGTAAGGTGATTTTTTTTTTAACACACATTGTTTAAAATATACATTATTGTTTCCTTACCCTGTATGGAGACTTTAGACAAGATGAACCTGCCTCTCCATGCGTTGGTTCAGTACACTGAACCAATGCAATTTTCAATCACCATATTCAAATTTTGAGTTTCACAATACGTTTCTTATACTTTTGGAAGATTTGGAAATGATGTATAAAAAATGCTAATTGGGCTCTAATTCCTTGAATGAGATTTGTACCACAAATGCTAAAACTTTAGCATGTGGAAAGATTGCTAGTGCATCTAGGGAATCTAAACCAAAGCATAAACTGCTATTAAATCTTATATTTTGCTGTTAAAACCCATAGGCTACTTAAGGGTCAGGACAAAATTGTGTCATTTTGTAATTTGGGTGAACCCCTTTAAGGGTTAAAGTTTGGGAAAAGCATAACACTTTTGTTATGCACAGTGATTGAATATATAAGTCTTGGATTCAACATCAGCCAACCATACAACTTCTCCAAGAAAAACACGTTAGCTAACTGGGTGTCTATAACTCAACCAGAAAGGGAACCAGGCAAGCCTAGTTCAGCCGGCCCACAATTAAGTGATAATTGTTGTAACCCTCATGGAATTTGAACCCATGTCTCCCACATGAGTGGCACACCATTAAGCATTGCGTTGAACTGACTAAAGTTTCTTATTAAGAAACTTTAGTCCCCACAAATAGACTAAAGATGAATTTTACACTGCCAATGCAATTTCATTTCATGGCACAAAAACTGTTGTTTTTCTTTCGTGAATGATGATACAATAACTATCAATATAGCTGATGATAACTTTATTTTTTGTCAAGTGAAATATCAAGAGAACCGTGGAAACGCATACTCTCTTTTACTGCCCAAGGGGTTTTGATCTAGCCTATATTGCCTCAAAAAGCATGCACAAATTTACACTTAAAAAATCCACCAGACACGGTCCAATATATGTTTAGCACTGTAAGTGTAAGCACTTTTATTTTAGGATTAGGCCTGCTATAAACACAGCTACTGATGTTTGTAGCCAGTGAAGTTTTTGTCTATACGGAACAAATCCTAATGCATAATTTGATTTGACTGTGACAAGATTCGAAAGCGGGACCTATTGTTAGCAGTCCCTCGTCCACGCTATTTAACAAGGAGTCATCAGTCAGTCAGACTCTCAATCACTAATTAAGAGGCATTCGCTCTTCTTGGCTGGCACCGCTTACGCGGTCCGGTAAAAAGCACCCAATATTTCCCCTGGTGGCCAGTCATAATATAAAGCTTTTCCCTATCAGGACAAAAGCAAAACTCAACATTCACTTCAAGCAAGATTTTGTTCGTAGTACATAAACTGCCGGAGACCAATTGTATCCAACCGAAATAGACAAACATATGAGGCATTCCATCATCAGTGAGCAATAGATCCAAGTGTATTCCAAAATAGTATTTTCCGATTGTAAGCCTTGGGTGGCATTTTTCTTGTCTTGCATCAGCCAGCTAATCACAAGACTGTGCCAAATTCTGAGCTTATGAATATCAAAGCAGAATTAGAAACCAAACGTGAGCGTTCGTCAAAGTTTCTAGCACTCTCTTCTGTGCCTTCAGAACACACATCGAGTTCAAATGGGAACTCCCAAGCCCTTCCAGATGGAAACACTTTGGGATAATGACGCTGGATTCCACACAAATGAAGGTTCTGAATACCACAGGAGTGGTACCTTGGTGAGCGTGCCGGCTGCCCTCTTCTCACCGTGTGCCAGCGTAGACCTACAGATTATGTATGCACACGCATGTACTGTAAGTACGAGCACACAAATAACCGGAGAACCCCCCCCCACACACAAACACACACACACACTCTTACATGCACACTCACACGCACGCACAGCTACATAATTGTACAAACGCACACAGTCTGTATGTGAAGTACTGAAGAGGATCTCAGTTCTGGCCTCATTGCAGCCTCAAAAGCCTATTGGCTGTTTTTTTGTAACTATCCCATCTTTTTACATGACATCCTCTCCCTCCCTCCTTGGCAATCAGTAATGCAGGGCCGGTTCCTGTGGAGATGTTACCCTGCGTGTCCGCTCCAACTCTAATCTAGCCCGCCGGATCCAGATAATGAGCCGGTTGATAAACTGAATCAGGTCACTTACGGCAGGGGTCAGGATGAAAACCTGCAGGAGGGTAGCTCTCCGGGAGAGCCCGTGTCCTTGATGGTTGAAGATAACCGTGCGAACGCCGTGCCCTCACAGACAATACCATCGTGTTTTAGATCTACGGGAACAGAGAACGAGGGAAGAATACAGACTCTCTGCTCTGCAAGCGGCTTCCATGTTTAGCTTAAACTTTATCCGCAAGCCTTGCCCAGGCCCTAATTAGGTTTAATCTATCCCTCCCTTCGGGTTCACATAGGCCGTTTCTTTCAAAATGTATCTTTAGGATAGGATTTAATGCGTAGAAATATATTGACAAATCTCATATTCTATGGATTTTTTTAATTCAATGGATTTAATGCAGGTAGATGACTAAAAATTGATCCCTTAGCTTAATTTGATCACCCGCTGAGACAGGAATTGTTCTGCACAGAAAGCATTGCAAACTTAACATAACATTTAAAGCTTAAAAAATCAATCATTATAAGTGTCAGACTGTATTTACTCCCCCAAGAAATATCCATAAATTATTATCCATACAATTCCCTTTTCCTGTACAGACAGCCTAACTGCAAGCCTCTGTCTCACTTCTGATTGGCTTGTGGAGTCAGGATGACTACTTCTGCTTAAGTATCTGGAAACGTCATTGGACAGCAACACATGTATAAGCATGCGTGACTGATTGTGATATCTGGCTCTGATTGCGTGCGGAAAATCTCCCCCTCTCCGGGGTAGCTAATCATAAAGGTGTGTGTGAAAGTGTGCGTGCGTGTGCGCGAGCGCACGCCTTATCACTGCTATCATCATTAATAAAGGTCTGGCTCTCGCCGCGTCAGCGGTCCTTTGAACTGGCCCTCTTGCCCGTTAGCAGCCGAGTGTGTCTGAGAGGATGTATACAAAAACGCCAGCACGCCGCTTTGACTTGAGATGAGTCAAACGGGGAAGTAAACAGGCTGGGCTCCTAGAGGGACTTGGATATAAACAGTAGATGTGTTGAGAAGGGCTGAAAGTGTTTATTTTATAATGGATCTCTATGCTGTTTGAAGTGACTTGCGGTCTTCATGTGCACATGACTGATTGATCTTTGCCAACTGTCAGCCCCGAATTAACCCAGTGTTGGAGTTCATTATACCTCTTTATTTTGTTCTCTCCTTTTTTAGTTAATATGCTTACGTACAGGACAGGATATGGGAATTGCATATTTTAGCCTAAATCAATAGTAGCCTGCAAGCTAAATTAAGCTTTTTCAATAGTGGAATAACAATCGGCCGGACGTATTAGCCTGGCTTTGTGGATCCTGATTAGTCACTTCCGTTGTTGACATGGTTTGTCTGCTTTGCAGAGACCCGGCCGTCACAGGTTCGTCACATCTCCTGTGGACAAACGAGCGCGACCAACAGTCAGTAGGCCAACAGTAAGGGTAGGTCGGTGCACACACTGTACTGGAATGCTACTAACCCCGCTGCTGCTTTTCTGCCCCGCTAGCGAACGGTACCCACGCAGTGATGAGTACCCATCAAAGGGAGCTTTTCAAAATCTCTCCACCCAAGGGCGGAAATAGCTGTCAGACGTCAAGGATGTCGGGGGGACCTGGAGGGTCGGGAATTGTCTGTGAGCAGATAAACTCCGGATCTGATGATGCCCTGGTACTCCGGGCCAAACAAACATGAGCAACACAATTAAAATGGGATCACTCTCTGGGGCTGGCTCTTCCTGCATAGAGCTGATGGATGACATTTATAATGCTGCATAATGATTTCCAGAGGATGGGAACGGGCCCGTGGTTCCTTTAGAAATTGATTAGTCTCATAGTCAAACAAATTACTCACACTACCAAAATGTTTTAGAGTTTGTTTGGCATTCCTCTCTCACCTCCAAGAGAAGGCCTAAGTGTATGCTGGCTCTATGTGGATGTTGGAATTTAAATTGTCAGTACTAGGGCAGCCCACTCTTTTTTTCTTTTTGTATTGTTTTCTATTACATAGGACAGATCTACCCACGCTCACACCGGTGTGCATCTTCTGGAGGCAGCAGCTTAGACCAACTTAAGGCCATATGTGTCAGAAGTTAGTATGGGGAAAGTATTTTTTATTACAATGTTTATTATAGTACTAGAGAGTACTGTAGAGTACTGAATAGTTTCAATGATTTTTAGATGCGCAAGTTCGAGAAGAGATTTGTTGGTGGAGAAACATGCACAGGTGCAATATATCATTTTTCCAATAAAAAGTTTTTTACCACTAACTGCATTTGTTTTTAGCACCTTCTTTGTCACACATTTAACAATTGTGTTTTATTTAATAAAAGCCTGTTCCGTCCACGTTTCTTATAATTGCTGCCTCTGAAGATTACCTTTATTCTTTTTTTTAGCCTTTAAGAGGTTTTCTGAATTGAATTCCCTCACCTCCTCTCTCTTCTCGACTCCGTCCTCTCTAGCCTGCTTTTAAAAATGCCAGCGGTAATTGAGGAATCATGGAAAGTGAATGTGCTTGTAGAAAATGTGACAGTGCCTGTCCACTTACACTGCCTTTTAGCAGTTACATACAAAGAGGTAGATCCCAAAAGTATTGTGTAAACTGATAAAATCAAATGGGATTGTCCCTATGAAAAATATGTTTTATGGATAAAACAAGTAATAATACTGTGTTTATAAATGCATGCATGTTTTTGAAAAAACACAACCCATTTGTAGGTCTGGCAGAAAAAAATATTTCACAAGCAGCCAAAACATAGGGACACATTTGTATGTTTGATTTTGAGACTTGCCAGAAGCATGTAAAACAAACAATAAAATGTAAAAATGTTCCTGAAGTTAATTTCTTGTAAAACAATGGAAGAGATAGTTTTATTGGAATTTTTTGCTTGTTTCATTCAAGTAGAACATGATAAATCCCTGATAAGTTAATACATTAACTTAAATTAGTGCTGCACACTGCTGCTAGAATCCAAAATAGAACAAAAATATGTACACATTATTCCAGTGCTAGCCTCTTTACGCTGGCTGCCCGTTAGGGTTAGGACTGATTTAAAGTTTTTATTGTTAACCTATAAATCAAAACATAAACTTGCACCTACTTCTCTCGCTGAAATGATCCAGCCATACATACATACATGTAACCTTAGATCACAAGATGCTTAGATCGCAAGATGCCTTTTCATTGTACCTAAAATGTCTAAACAAACAACCAGAGGCAGGGCCTTCTCTCATTGAGCTCCACAACTGTGCAATGATTTTCCAATTAAGGTTAGAAATGCAAACACAGTGCAAAGTGTCTACTAAAGACTCTTATCTTCAGCCTGGTCTATGATTAAGTGTAGTCTGGCCAAAGGGTGTGAAGGTGACCAGAAAGGCCTGATACTTTCCACCCTTGCTGTCCTGCCAGGGATGCCCTCCCTCCAATGCCATTCGGGGGCGGAGTCACTGGCTTGTTGTCTCTGTGGCGCTCTTGTGCAATTGGGCTATACTCTGCTGGCAATACACAGCCCTCATTCAGCATGGTTGCAGTTGGTGGGTGTCTCTTTGGTTGATGCATGACAATGTGTGTGAATTGATTTCCTGCCTGTTGGGCCCTGTCCGGGGCCTCCCCTGGATAGGGCCACAGTGTCACTGGACCCCCCTGTCTCAGCGCCAAGGTCTTACACTGCTATATTATTGTGCTGGGGGGTAGGGTCAGTTCTCCTACTCCATGATAAATCCTTGTAGATCTAAGGAATGCATTTTTTAAATTTTCCCTGTCTCCTGCCGTTTTAAACTTAGGAGGACATGAGATCTTGGCCCACATCTGCGGAGTATCAGGCTTGACTAGTTGCTGTCCCATGTCCAAAGTCCAGATCAAGACGATACCTGACAATTTCAGCTACCGCTCTGCTGACCTCCTCCCCCCCAGTTGTCCCTGTCCTTGTCCATCTGGTCATGCTTCCAATCTGGACTTGGTTTAAATAGACTCTGGACTCAGCCCACATGCATTTTACAATTTGGACACTTAATATGTTCACCCGGCACAGCCAGAAGAGGACTGGTCACTCATCTGAGCCTGGTTCCGCTCTAGGTTTCTTCCTAAATTTTAGCCTTCTTAGGGAGTTATTCCTAGCCACTGAAATTCAAAACCACTGTTGTTTGCGCCTCTGGGTTTAAGGCTGGGTGTTTTGTAAAAGGACTTTGTGACTGTTGATGTAATAAGGGCTTAACAAAATACATTTGAAATTAGATTAATCTCATTAAGTCCAGAAGTTGATAGGTTTCTTGGTACCTCATCAATCTCTGAAAGATATCCTCAGAATCGCGTAAGCAACACGTGACACTGCCGGGCACTCTAATCAAGTGTAGATGGCCCATAGATTGATTTGGGATTAACCATCCACAGAACGTTACCCTATTGAAGTGCCATTTCCTTATTCACTTTCAAGGGATCTGGGAGGATTAGCAAAATAGAATATCCCTCCCAGATCCCATCAGTTCCTGCTTTCTACCAGAGGTGTAAAAAGTACAAAGTAAAAGTACTTGGCTGTGTTCACCAGTTTGAGGAAGTTCCTAAGTAACATCTTATGACCAGTTAAAGTTTTTCATGCTTCCCTTATGTTTAATTAATCACTGGTTAGTTTTGGACTCCCTTTACCTGGTTAATTTGTTTTTAATTAGATAAATCCCTGAAGTGGTGAACACAGCCGAACCTAGTTGAGTATTTTTTCTTTGTATTTTTTACACCTCTGCTTTCTACTGACGCTACAGGCGTTTTAATTTGCCTTTCGTTAAACCAACTTAAAAAAAACTGTAAAAACAATATTTTTGAAAGTTTTGATTGATTATGTGATTTAGATGGCACAATTATTCTCTATACTTTTCAGTGTTCCGAAACTGAGTGAATTGAAGTATTTTAGCAACCAGTTCGTGTTGGAGGGATTTTCCGTGCTCCAGTCAGCCACTGTTTGTCGATAGGCTACAAAACAAGTATTTTAGCATCCGTGCTTTTATGCACTGGTGAATAAACATTGTGAAACCGTATCATTTCACTATAACTGCAAGTATAATGATACATTCTACAAAATACCCCTGAAATACAACCGCACTAAAGACAATCTCACTCGGCTGTCATAGCTGTCCTACCAACACAACCAAACAAAATGTATCGAATGTAAATTAGGGGGCCCTGGTGGAAAAAGGATATGAACACCTGCTCACAACCCCTCCTCCCAGACAAGCGGTTAATCTTAATTCGTATCCACTATCTTTGTAACTGCCACCAGGGACGCCGACAGGAATCCCAGGCCCTGGGACAAAATTTTACGTTTAGGACCCAACCACAGGCCAAAACAAATTATAAATAGCAAGGATGTTACTGTTCATAAAATAGGTCACAAAACATTTATTGTTTAATGTTTTGACTCAGTAGTACTAAATACCAAGATTGACTGACTAATAAATAATTATATTTAAGCCAACCAAATGGGCCACCCCCAAGGCCTGGGCCTGGGACAACATTAACGGTTGTCCCCTCTGTCAGCGTCACTGACTGCCACCTGCAGTTATGGCATGTTTGCTCACAGCTAACTATCCCAAGTCATTTGGGAGATCTCTCAATAAAGAAATTCTTTATTGGTGTGTCCTTTTCTCTAATTGCTGCTTTTCCAGAATTTGACCTTATTCAAAAGCATTCAATAGAACAGAAACGTCACATATTTTTATGAAATCCCATTGAGAAGTTGCTGAATTGAAATACTCTACCTGAATTACAAAAGGACATGGTCTAATGTTACGGACCAAATCTGTTTTTTCTTACCGCCACCAGACTTCGAGTTGATCTTCCCGCTCTATGATCATACCCTATTGCGACGTTGCGATTGGATGCATTAATATCCAAGGCGGGGCTTAGCGACGGGTCAACTGGTCACGTTCACACCTGACATCGATTTACTAATTAGACATTATCTGCAGGATTTAGCAAAAAGTTTCGCTTTTTTCAATTCTCCTGGACCCATTAATATTGGTATTACGATAAAGCGTTTCCAAATGTTCTGATTTTGTTGGTTATGTTAACCTATCATTTATTTTGAATATTTTCCCTTTGGATGGTCTAAAGTTGCAAGTACGAAGCGTGGTCGGAAGAGGGAGCACTCCACCCACTTACATGCAGGTGTAGAAACACACTTAAAGGAAGGTACCTTCGGCTTTTTGCGCTCAGCAGAGGAGGTGAAGTGCCAAAAATGAAGCGAGGCTAAAGCCGAAGGCTGACATTTTCTTAAAGGTGTCCGCCGCAGGGAACCCAACGCTGGAGAACGGAGCTTTGGAAAAATCCCTGGAGCTTGTTTTTGAGACAAATTCAGTAATCCAAGTGCAGCAACACAAAGGACTGCAGAGCGCTCCCCGCTTGGTTTCTCTGTGACAGCAAGTGAGTGCCTGTTCTTGCTCTTTCTTTCATTCTTGTTTCATTCTTCCTTTAATGCAGCCTAATCTGTCCCCACTTGTAATTGGAGTGATAATCCAGGTAGATTAGTGCCTGTTTAGTTTAGTTCCATTGTCCAGGACAAATCGGGTAGTTACAATGAGGAGGAGGTATTTGAGTGATCCATGTTTCATGTTGTGTGCATCATTGGTTCACTGGCTCACTTATGTACAGCATTAAAATGTTACTGCTTGTTAAGTGTTTGCTTGGAGACCAGGCTAAACATTTAGGCTAAACTACACCAAGGGGCCTAAAGAAAAAACATGTATCACCCATATCATTAAACTGTTGTTTCTACATAAGGTTATCAGCACGATGCATACTATGATGGGTCAGTGCTTTTCTTTTAATATCAGTCTAATGATTACTGCCCTCTGCTGATACGAATACAAAACTATGCAGATGAAAACGATGTGGTTGTGACAAAAACACCAATAATAATGTTGTAAACCTCATTAATCTCTCATTTTCCTTCTAAATTTCACTACAAGTTATACTGATACTATGACAGAGATGGGGTCGGATTTGTAAGTGAAAAAGGCAGATGGGCCTATTTCTTGATCCATGTTTTGTAGATGTGTAACCAAAGATGGATAAAATTGTGCAGTAGTAGGCCTTTATATTTATTCGTAACTGTTTCAGCCTTGTCACACATTTCAAAGGGAAAGTATTCAGATTAGCTAACTGCCAAAAAAACGTTGGGAGGTGAGGAGACGGAGTTCATAAGAGGTTTAATGTTAAGAAAGGTTAGAGGAAGTCGAGGACATAAACCAACGGACAACGTGGGGAGAGAGAAATAGCAAAGGTGCTATTATGGACATAAAGAATAAACAGGAGAAATTAAAGAAAGACATAAGAGGAGAGACAAACGACGTGACACTATTATATATAAGAATAATGTAGCAATTGGTTATGACAAATAATGAACCGGTCTGGTTTAATTCTGGAATGTTGATCGGCTTGGTGCATATCAAACATTTATCAGACCGCTCAAGCCTCATTGCTTAGAGTGGAGGTTACTACCGTGCCATAGATGTTAACTTGAACAGTAGGGGTGGAGAGGAAGATGATGAAAACTCGTCCCTAGAGCAGAACAAATTGTGGAGAATAGACGCTTTTGCGGCCGTCTAATTTTGTATTGACTTCGCCTACACCAAAGGAAAACAATTCTCACCATTCCGATATTGTCTGTTGATTGGTTTTATGTTGTCTTTCAGTTCAGCTGTGTGAAAATACCCTATTTTACAAACTGTGTGTGAGTAGCCTACTTTACCATAAATGTGAGTATTTCCTGTTGCCCATTTCTCCTCTGTCGTGTGAGAAGCTGTCCAGGGGTAGACCTGCGGCTCATAAATCAGAAGTGGCTGGCAGGTGCATTATGGGTCTCGGATTCATGCATTCCACGGTGTGATTTAACCCTTTACACGGCACTGTTTGACCCTTAGACAGACAGATGCGCACGACCGCATACAAACGCACTCACACAAACGCTCTCTCTCTCTCTCTCTCTCTCTCTCTCTCTCTCTCTCTCTCTCCCTCTCACACACACACACACACACACACGCACACACACACATACACACACACACATACAATGCGCTCTCAATTTCACATGGAGAACCTTTTAAAGTGAAGGCCTACGGTTTTTCAAGGTTAAGAACCTTTAAAATCTTAAAAGAACCATTGTTTTGGATCGATAATTTAAATGGAACAAATGAATGAGTTGTTTCTATATCCTAGTGCTGTTACCCCCAGTGGATGGTACAGTAAATACAGTAGGAATGTTGATCAGCTTACAATGGAGTCAGGAGGCACTAAGAATTTGAACGAGCCATATTGGGTGCAGGGACACACCATAACGGGGTGTGCAATTATTCATTGCTACACCTGCAATAACACAATAACGCACCAAATATGCGTGTACTGTAAATTAACGATTTAGCAATAAACCATACCTGATAGTCCCGTCGAGAGTAGTTAAAATAATGCGCCGTTAACCAACCCAGTTTTTTTTTATTATATAATGAACTCTTACTCATGCTGACAAAGCATATGCCACATAATGTACGGCCTATTAACAAATTAACCACGAGGTATTATGAATGACCTGGGGGGGCGGCTTTATTGATGCTCTGCTGTTATAGCAACCCCCAGTTATAACGGCAAATGCGGGACTTTTGTGGGCCTGGAGGGACCTCTCTGAAAAGGAGAACGAAAAGGTCTGTAGAATGCGCCTCCAATTTCTACACGTAGCAATAGGCCTTGTTCTTGGATGTTCAACCAAAAACCGGCGCTGCAAGCAACATATCATTCCCGTTTATTTAATTAGGTACCCCGTTGTCTGTCATAATACGCATGTCCTTTTGTGGCTGTTTTGGCGCGTTGGCGCCCGCTAATATGACCAAGCTGGTTGTGGCTATTATTATAATTAATACGTTATAACAATCGCATCTGCCTCTAGTTTCTCCGAGCCCTCGAGCCCCCCGAACTGAGTTTCAACAAGTTCAATGTTTTGTGTTCTCATTACAACAGCCATATGTTGCCAGCGAAAACACTAAGCATCGGGCATTCATTTCATCACGCTCACAGTAACACTGTCACTAAAGAAACCGAGGTAAACTATATCTTGTTTGTAAAATGAGACGCATTTTGTTTAGCTGTTTGTTTGAACGTAACCTACTTAAATGTCGACTTGGTTAAAATCTATTTTTATTTGCATTATATTTACTCCAAATAACAGTGAGGAGAGAAATGCCTTAAACAATATTGCCTCTCATTCTCGCTCTCTGCGTTCGCAACTATGATACGAGACGCTCTTGCGCGTTAGGTTGGGAAAATCTGGAATTGATTTTAACGGGGAGTAGCCCGTCCTTCGAGTGCTTTTCAACCTATGGATGTATTGGTCTCTTTTCACTTGCGCTCAACTGTGCGGGTGAGAGCAGTGTCTCACCTCTGTACGGTGCTTATGATATCTGTCGCAATTTGGAGAATATTCAATGTGCCTCTGTTTCTTATCATGTATGGTCGGCATAACGCTTGAGATTGAGCAGACGGGACTCGTACGCTGCGCTTGGAAGTAGATTTTCTTCTGACAGATGTGCTTTCCTTTTTGATGGTTTTGGACCTCGATAGTTAATCGTTTTAACAGTCGCCAACACACCGATTTTGGGTAAGTTTGATCCGACCCTTTTACGCATTTCACACGTGCGTTTAGGAAGTCAGTTTCCGTAATTCTCTGAAGCCTAAATGTTTTGAATGTCTTAGCGTAATACAGCATGTTTCTGATTACACTTGTGTTCTTTCTACTGATAGATTATGACTTAAACCCTATGCGTCAATACGTATTAATTACATTGTTGCCGACTTAATATTTATAATGTACAAACAAAAGAGAATTCGGTTCTACAAGGAATAGTTTATTGCCATTCTTTTTAAGTAAAGTTGAACGTTGAAGTCGAGCCTAATATGTTGGTCCAAAATCCTATAATTTGTTCAGATCATGACTAATTACTATTATTAGGACAATGCCTACTATTGCATACAGTTATTATAAATGTGCTGATTTTACAGTTTATTTTTTGTTGAAAATCTCTGGGCGTCCTGAACTGGAGTGGCACCTCGCACAGGTGGGCGATCAAAGAGCGCCGGACGCGAGATGTAGATTGCGGTTTGAACTCTCGGTTTACAGCTGCCTGGTGGGTCAGGGGAAAGATCGAGAAGAACAGCCTAAACTGAGAATTTAATAAATTTTTAAAGAGTCCATGGGTTTTAATATCACTTAATGTAATTAGCAATACCAAAACTTGCAGCATTTCTCCAATCTTGCAGTCGACCTCAAACCGTGTGCATACTCTCGTAATGCTTGTCAGTTGTGTAATTTTCCCAGTACAATAAAGAGACACAATTTTTTTATAGAAAAACATAAGTGGGTTACTGAAAATAACTAGAAGATGAGCAACGTTTTGCTCACCGCCTGATGTGTTGTTGCGAGATAATACTAAGGCATTGAGATTATATTCAGATTATCGAATCACGGTATCCAGCAGTAGAATGGGGAGAGTTAGTCCTTATCTTAAATGCTTCAATTGAAGCTAGAGTATGCCCCTGTTAAAGAGTGTCAGCCACTTGACCCGCTTATCCTCATTCTCCTGGCAAACTGTTAGTTGTCCTGAAAGATGGTGTCCTTGATACACCATTGAATTCACACAGATAAAGAAAATGTTCATATGGCGTTAATGGTGTAATATGGTAACATTATGAACAGAATGTTCTGGTCCAATTTCACAACAGCACTGTAATTCATTGAAAATCGTGTCATTTAATAGTTATTTTATTTTATGAACCACGGTCAGTTAATGGAATCATGTTATGATCCATCAATAACACTCAGCCAAATGGTTGAGCCAGGAGCCACCAGGACCCAGGACTTAGGTGGGTAAGGTAATCCACAGGAATTTACACCAGCAGGTTTATATACTCCTGGTGGAGTGTGTGTGTGTGTGTGTGTGTGTGGGTGCGTGTGCGTGTGTGTGTGTGTGAAAATATGGCCATAACCTCTGGGAGTGTGTGAGTGCGTGTGTGTTGTCATAACGTAAGCAGATCATTTTCTCTGTGCTTTGAAAGGCAGGATTCCTCGGGAATCTTGGCTCTGTCCACCTGAACGAGTAAAGTCAACACATCCAATATATTTTTCTTCTCTGGTTTGAACAGCTTGACGGAGGGAAAGGAATGCTGCTGGTCGTTTTTTTTCTTTCTTGTTTTTCCTTCTATCTGTGGGCCTGGGACAGCTGTTGGTTTGCAGGTATAAACATTTTGTCATTCTTAACAAATCATAGTGTTGAGTCCACAGGTTGGACTCAAGTTTGACCCTTTGCGGAAGTACTGCCAGCCTGGGGAAGATTCATTTGATTCATATCCAAAGTCATGGTTGTCTTGGCCCCAAAAGGTGAATGCCAATGCAGTTGTCTTATTCCCCAAATCTACCAGAGTCTTTTTACACTGTGTCTAATGGTTTGGCATAAGATTCTTCAAAAGTGGCTTTTCGCAAGGCTTTAACTAAGGAGATTGTGTGTGGGAACGGACTGACTGACTGATTGACCGGCCAGTCGCAATATGATGAGTGACCGTCCTTACCTCCCTACCCCTCATCTCCCTTTCAAATAGGCTGGAAAGAAGGAACAAATACTGTCTCTCCAGTGGCGCGTGTGTTTCAGTGCAAGCCAGGGCGTCACTCTTTAGCTGCTTCTCGTCATTCGAGAGTGTGACGCCTCGCGCACTACTTTCCCATGGGATGATCCGGGCCGAGATTCCGAAACTCCGTCCCGCCACTCCCAGCGCCCTGCCAATTCGGCACACATTTCCTCCAGATGCAGAAGGGTGTGCGTGTGTGAGGTCTCTGTGTGTGTGTGTGTGTGTGTGTGTGTTTATGCTCAGGGTGTTTCTTTGATTACCCTGCTATCTAAACACTTTTACGGTTTAACAATCATGTTATCTCAATTATCAACTGGGAAAATGGCACCAGTACGCAAATGCCTTTTTTTTAACTTCCATCCAAATAACTCCAGTTGTTTCCCCTTCGGCCTTGGGCCAAGTGTCGTTCGCTGGCATTCAACAGGCCTTCCCGAGGGTACAGTAACTGCAGGTCGGCCCACGCTGCGTAGCCCCGGCTCCCACTCATGGCTGTGACATCCAGTCAGCATGGGGGCCCCGGAAAGCAAGGGAACACAGGGAAACCGGTCCCTGTTAAATAGCTGGGGACTGTTATTTCCTCCATCACCCCAGCCCAGGGGCTTCCATGGCAACATGAAGGCGCAGACCAGAACAGTGGACAAGGGGGCCAGAGGGCCACCCTGTCTTTGTGTTTCTGTGTCCCCGTCTCTGCGTTCCTGTCTCTCGCTCTGACCCCTGCTCTGTCTCTCACTCTCTGGACTCCTTTCTGTGCGATGAGGCACTATCGTGGTCCGGTGTGTAAAACGGACATCACCATGGAGCCCTCTGAGGAGAGAGAGGAGAAGAGAGGGGGATCAGAGGTACAGGCCGGTCAGCTGGCATCTCTGATAATACACCGGCCTCCGTGCGTGTTAGTGGGTGCGCACGTATGAGCCGATGTGTGGCCTAGGTGTGTGAGCGCGGATGTGCGTGAGTATTTTGAACACTTAATAAAATGATTTGTGGTGCCCCCCCCAAGCCCCCCCACAGTTCAAAGTGGCCCGGCTCGCGAAATGGAAAAACTGTTTTCCTGTCGGAGTGGCTCGGGGAGAAACCGCAAGCCTGCCTACCGCAGAGCCAGCCATCAAAGGGCTTTGAAGCACACACCTCGGACCCCCTTCCCACCCCCACGAACCACTTCCCATCCCCTCATCCAGGAACAGCTCACCTGGCAGTCCTAACCACGTCCGACCGCATGGTCTAGACCAGAACCACGGTTGCGGTCCACTACCCTTTCCCTACTTCAGGCATTCACCAAACTCTTCCTCGCTGGGCCAAGTAAATGCCATGGGGGAGATGGTTTAGGGGGTTCCTGGATCCTCACTTGAAGTGTCACATCCAAACACTGTTTATTGAACCCAGGCTTGGAGGTGTCACTGGCGTCTCTGCAGTGTTAGGACTTCATTCAGGTCCTGATGGGAAGTCTTCCATCATTTCTCTGACGTCTCACACAGCAGCTGGTGTCATCACTTCCATCTTGAGAGCACATGTAAGGGGAACTCTTTCTTTTATAGAAAAGCGGCACAGGCTGTAAATGCTTTTTGGCTAAGGCCAAACCACCAGTATGTTATGAAACGAATTAACTCCCATCTCCTCATTACCAAAGGTACATTTTCCGTTTCCTGTATTAAATGTTTCACATGAATGTTATTAGATCTTTGAGACTCAGGGATAGAATGTGCATGTTCTCAAAACAAGATTAGGGCGTAGGCTGGATGGCAACAATTACCAATTTGGACTGGCAGTATCAAGTTGTATCTCTTGTTTACCCTCTTTCTCAGTCACTTTCTCTCCTGTTTGTTGACTAGATATAGAGACCATGGAAAAGGTGAGGTGAGCGTGCTGAAAAAGTTGTGGGATGGATTCAAACTTTTGTTCACCATAGATTGCAGCTCAAACTTTCCCACCCCTAAAGTCATGGATTACAATTGGTTCTAGATCTCCCCGCAACCTAAAGCTATGGAATATGATTGGTTCAAGATCTCCTTGCCTCCTACAGCTATGGATTATGATTGGTCCTAGATCTCCCCACGCCCGCATGGTATGGGTTACAATTGGTCATAATTATAGTATCCTTGTTTACCAGACTGTTTCTAACTGGACAGGAGGCCTTAAAGTCCCAGGGACTCCATCAAACTACTATATAGATCCCATAGCTGATGACTGCAGTGGTCCTTTGTGATTGAGTCTGAAGAGCCTGGCTCTTGCCAAGGTTGTGTAGGTTCAATTACCCCCACAGACACTTGTGTAAATGGCTATAATTAAGAGTGGGTAATAAATTACTTCATCCGGTTGGTTCAAGTGGATTTAACAGGCAACATTGCAATGTTCACTAGCAGCAGAGGTTGGTATTGGTTAAGATTGGTAAGGACCGATCTTTTTCTCTGGGTATCTTACAACTTCCTCTCAGTTGTCCCTCTTTTGTCTGTGTTTGTTAGATGTTGTTTTCCCATGCAGGTGTGAATACAGCACCTTGCCTTTCTATCCTTCTTGATGTGCACAAGTTAACCTTTTTCTGACCCAGTGTACCTTTTTTCTGACCTTTTCTTTTCAAACCTTCAATCTAATCTCCACAGACCGTTCTCACTGACCAAAAACACTGAATTGACAGAAATATCAAAAGCACAGAAAACACCTGGAACCTGTGACATCAGTGGACTGCCTCTTTTTATAGTAGAGGGAACACAGAGAACCACAAGATTAGTACAGCTTCTCCCCTCAGTAGTTCTGGATCAGGTTCTGTTGTTTTACTAACCACTGGACTCTGGGCCGGGACAGCAGGCCGCATTCCTATCCTGGGCGTTCTCCTTCTCTTAGAATGACGAGAACAGGCGAGAGAAACACCCCGAAACCCACCTTCTGGGTCACCCTATGTTTCAGATCTCTAGTCTGGGGGCGGGGGGGGCTTTACTGAATTTGTCAGTGATCCCCCGGCTAATGACACCCTCAGCTGTGAGAGCTGACCTCCTCTTACCCCTGTCTCTCTCTTTTCACTACTAATGAATAGCAGAATACCCCCTCCACCATCCACCCATTGTCGGCTTTGGTGAGGACGTCTCTGCCGGATAAGCAGAGCGCCCTCTTGTTCTCTCTTAAAAAATGCCTACTCGGACGTCGCAGCTGCTAACTTGGCAACCGGGGATTACTGTACACCGGGCCTGTGACCTCTAGCCAACGGCACACGAGATCTGGCCTTCCTCCGGGGTCATCTGAGATGAGTCGCCCCAGTGACCTCCATTCAGGACACTGCCTCAGCGTGGGAGCCTCTGACATGTCTTCGAGGTGCCCCCCCTGACGGCCACACCCCTCCCCCCACACCCAAGCCAAATAAAGCCTCTCAGCACCTCTTGTTTTCCTAATCCGTGAACTCTGACAGAGGAGCCGTGCTTGAAAGAGACACAGCTCAACATGGGATGATCTCCTGGTGACAGGGCGAAGCTGAAAAAACGCTCCCTGGAATTTCTCTGCCGAGACCACCCTATTCCTATCTCTGTCTCACTTAGTCGCTCGTTCTCTCTCAATTTATCTCTCTCTGTACCTTCCTGTCTGTTGCTCTTCCTCGCTGTCTCTTTGCCTCTTTCGGTCTCTCTCTTTCTCTCACACTGTCCCCCTCCCCCTTATTTTTTTAAATAATAGATTTAACCACTTAGGGAAACAGCTATCGAATATGTTATTATCACACAAGTACCGTGATATGCCTTGTAATATTACAGAACCATGTGTCCATGTTGCTTTATGCGAGCAACTAATCAGTTTTCCATATCCCATATACATAAAGGCATACATACATTTGAAGAAATGGGTTAACCTCTTGGAACTGTAGAGCACCTTGTCATGAGCAGCATTGGAGTACAAGCACTGGCCACTTCAGTCCTTGCTGAGTGACTGAATGACTCTGCACTTTAGCGAAGTGGGTGGAACTGTTGCCTTTTAAGTAGGTTTGGGTGATTTATTTGAGTTAAATCCGTGGAACATGACATGTGGAGTGCTCCACTTAGTAACATCTACCATCTCCTCAGTAGTGAGCCATAGCTATGGCTGGAGAGCACTGCGGTTGGTATTCCCTGGTCCTCACCAAACATTCACACTGCTGTTCCTGCTGCAACCACGTTTAAGGGTAGGCAGTGTCTACCCCTGTCAGGACAACTTCATGACATGTGGAGGGGGGGGCGTTGTTGATGCTGAGGGCAGGGGATCATTTTGTTGCTAATTTCAAACTTAGCAAGTGTTTCAGGGAAGCCAGCGGGCTATGTCACTCAGCTGAGAATCTCGGCTGAATGTATTAGCAAAATTAGCACACACTTGTGTACTAAACTTCTACACAGAATGGACTTGTGAATTCGTTTTCCAGACCGAGCACAGCTTTGTCCTGAGCGGGTGGTTAGCTTGTTAGCATTACCATATGTTTTAACTGTTAGCTTATGTTTTAAGTTGCATGTAAGTGAGGTGGGGGGTGTCTATAGAGGCGTAATTAGAGTGACCATGCCACTGTTCTGTCTCTGTTTAACCTACGCTTCTCATCTGCCGGATGCGCTTGACAGCCCCAGACCCTGGGAAGAATCTCCCAGCTAGCAGAGCAAAGCTGTGTGTGGACCACACCATATTTAGTCATCCACTAGCCGCCGCAGACCAGTGGTGTCATCCTGCACCTTAATCGGTCTCCCGCTCTTTTTTTTCCCTGACTTCCTCTTTCCGCCTCACAGTTCCGCCTCTCCCTCACTTTCTTCGTCTGACCTCGCTTGCTTTCCCTTCAGCTGTCTGCTTTCAGTCACTCTTTCCCTTTACATCTTTCTATCCCACTTCTCCTCTCCTCCTCATACTGTAATTTGTTTTGCTCTATAGCTCTCGGACACCTCTCTGCCTCTCTTCCCCAACTCCATCTCCCTGACAGTTAACATAGTCTCTCCAACCTTCCTTCCAACTTTCTCTTCTTTTTCTTTCTCTCTCTGATGGGTGTGGCGCTGAAGGAAGCTGGACCGTAATGCTAATGAGTTGCTAATTCCATCAGTGGTCTCCTCCTCTTGGCCTGTCCCGGTTCCTCAGCCTGCCTGCCAGGCTTTAATGATGGACTGCCTCCAATGATGGACTCTCCTGCCTGTGTAGCCACTTTAGCCTTTCCCCTCAGACATATCCCATTGATCAAAGTCTCTGCCCGGCCCTCCCTGCCAAATCATTTATGAACCAGGCTTGGTCCGTTCTACCTCTGTTTTTCATTAGATTTTATGTGAGGTCTACGTCTTGTTGTTGGTCTGTCTGACATTCAGAACGTGTTTGTGTGTCTATGTGAAAGGATTTTATTCTATACTTCAGTTTTGTCTTGATTACTGTTTAGTGTTTTGGAAATGAAATATGTTGTTTATCTGTGTTACCTTTTTGGAACTAAAGCCTCTTCATGATAATGGCAAATCATAGTTTACATTATTTCCCTGTTAAATTGGTAGGGACTTATATATAAACCTCACCCATGATTTCACAAGAATGCCATGTTTTTCCAACAGAACTGGACAAAGCCTTCAGAACTCCTTTTAAATTCAATCCTATGACATTTAGATACTTCACACAAACACAGTCTCTCTCTACAGCCAAAGGAGTGGCCGATTGATTGAGGCTTGAGCACGTGAGCAGGAACGACAGACCCTATTTACCGGACAACTGGGCTTTTCTACCAGTGTTCTGAGAGTCACTAGCTTTAGACCCCCTCAAAGCGAAATAAAGACAACTTTTGTTTTTCATCACATTTTAACTTGCGCCGTCTGTCTTCATCCTCGACCGGAGTGCGAGGCTGAGGCAGGCTTTTGTTCAGCCAGAGAGAGGGATGCCCTAAAGAGGAGGGAAAGGAGGAGAAGGTGGGGGAGGTAGAGAGCGGGGGAGGTAGAGAAGGCAGCGGTTTCATTGTAGCTTAATAAATTCCTTGCTAAGAGGGTCGAGGCGCCCTTACAACCTCTCGGCTGTCGGTCTTCAAGCTGGGTCCTTCCAGGCATGACACCCCAACGAGTGGGGATTATGGAGCAAAAGCCGTGAGAAGTACACTCGCCCTCTTTCTCTCTCTCTCTCTCTCTCGCTGTCTCTGTCTGTCTGTTCTACATCTTCCTGTCATTCCCCATCTCTGCTCCATCCTCTCCGTCTTTCTCTGGAAACGAGAGGCCCCTGTCTTGCGGGGAGATGTCAGAATGATCTCATCCAGGTACGCTGACAAGTGGACGATTTATAGAGAACTCTCAGCCTGAACCAAAGAGCAAACGGCTCTGCCAGTGACTCCATGCAGGAACCTGCATCTGTAAAGAAGCCATTGTCGCCATAGTAGCCTCATAGCTAGTTAGTGTATGAGCACGTTTTTTGTTGGGTCGAAATATAGCTTTGCACCCAACGAGGGAGGTGAATACTGTATTGTGTCCAAGACTGTGTGCAGCGTGATTTATTTGTCTATTCCGTATTATTCAGCGGGGGGAAACAAACACAACCGGTTGGCGCCTTCAAAGGAGGGCCCTGTCACTCGGTCCTCTTTAGTTCTGCTTTAGGTCAGAGTTTCTTGTGTTGTTTTTTGTTGAAACTACAATCCTTTATGTGGTTTCTCTGTCTGTTTCTTTGTGTTTCTCTCTCGCTCTGCTTATCTGTCTGTATTTGTCTGTCCTCTATCTCTACTTCTTTTGGATAAAGTATGGTTGAACTGACAAGAAATAGGATTACTTATGTATTTCAGACAATTAGAAATGTCCCCTTATACAAATAACATTTTTTGAACTCTGAATCTTTAAATCAATTATGTGGAAAAAACTTTGGTTGTCTTGAATACTTTCACATCTCTGGCACTGATTTCTCTCTCCTTTTTCCCCTCTTGTCTCCGTTTCAGAGGACAGGCTGCGGTGGTCACAGTCCCCGTGAACCAAGTCACACTCACCATTCACTTCCTATCTCACACACACACGTGGACACACACACACACTCTCTTACTCACACTCTGCAGTATGAGGGAAGCCTGGAGGTGCCTGCTGGCGCTGTGCCTCCTGGCAAGTACCGCCTCCACCCACGGTCCCGCCAACCCATTCGCCGTCCAGCAGACGCCACCGGACCCGTGCTACGATGACGCGGGCGCTGCCCGCCGCTGCATCCCCGAGTTCATCAACGCCGCCTTCGGCAAGGAGGTGGCCGTGTCGAGCGTGTGCGGCCGGCCGACGCCGTCGCGCTCCTGCAGCGTGGTTGAGCGCGGCGAGGAGCGCCCGTCCGTGCGCACATGTCAGATTTGCGACGCGGCCGACCCAAGGCGTGCCCACCCGCCCTCCTACCTCACCGACCTCAACTCGGCCCACAACCTCACCTGCTGGCAGTCGGAGAACCTCCACGTGTCACCGCACAACGTCACCCTCACCCTGTCGCTGGGCAAGAAGTTCGAGATCACCTACGTCAGCCTGCAGTTCTGCTCACCCCGGCCCGAATCGCTGGCCATCTACAAGAGCATGGACTACGGCAAGAGCTGGACACCCTACCAGTACTACTCCTCCCAGTGCCGGCGTGTCTACAACCGGCCCAACCGGGCCGCCATCACCAAACAGAACGAGCAGGAGGCCCTGTGCACCGACGGCCACACTGACCCGCACCCGCTGTCCGGAGGGCTCATCGCCTTCAGCACGCTGGACGGGAGGCCCTCCGGGAAGGACTTTGACAACAGCCCCGTGCTCCAGGACTGGGTGACGGTCACCGACATCCGCGTGGTCTTCAGCCGGCCCCAGCTGACCCGTGAGCTAGGCACCGGAGGGGGAGGGGGCGGCGGGGGAGCCCGGGCGGACGAGGACCCCCCGGCACCTTCCGCGTCCCTGCCGGCGTACTTCTACGCAGTGGGGGACTTCCAGGTGGGCGGGAGGTGCAAGTGCAACGGACACGCGTCCCGCTGCCTCAAGGACAAGGAGGGCAAGCTGGTGTGCGACTGCAAGCACAACACGGAGGGGCCGGAGTGCGACCGCTGCAAGCCCTTCCACTACGACCGGCCGTGGCAGAGGGCCAGCGCGCGCGAGGCCAACGAGTGTCTACGTGAGTCCGGCTTTGCCTACAGCCTTCCGTCGCTTTGGGCTCTCTGTCGTTCAGTCCCGTCTAATCATAAACGTGTTAATTGTTAGTTTGGCTAACGTTGAAGAATTCACAAACACACACACACACACACACAGACATAAATTATTGCTATGATTGCTTAAGAATTGTTGGGAATTCTTCAGTATTCATGCTTTTTCATTTAGCTTTTTCTTTTAGCATCTTGCAGTACCATTGATTTGTGTCTTGCGACTTATTCAAATGGCTCATTATAGATATATCATTCAGCGGTGTGGTCTGTGAGACTCTTCACCAATTCAGTGCCCTCAGCCTTTATGCAGGTCCACTCTATTCATTACCTTTCTATATTCAGCCCTCTGTCGCTCCGTCCAGCTGTCTCTCCCTTCCCACCCTCTCGTTGACTGAAGGAGGTATTCTCTGCCAGTGACAGGCTCCTGAATGCCTTTCAGAATACCTAATGAGAGAGTGGACAGGGATTGAGGCCTGTTGTCCAGCCACCCGTCAGTAGGGCTGCAGGAAGAGACAGGTCCAACACAAACACGCCTGTCAGGGATTCTGTCTCTGTTTCTGCGTCATCCTCCTGTAGGTTTAAAGTACCGATGGCAGTTCCTGCATTCGTCAAATAGCATAACCATACCTTTCGATATTTACGGTTGAAACATTGGTAAAGGAATCATTTGAAAGCGATTGCTAGCTTCATTAAAATGAGAAATGAATCCTTTTCCATATTTATAATCCCCCAAGGGAGGCCATTTTCACAACTTTTCAGCAGATTTTGTCCTAAATGAGGTTAATTCACTCTCATTCCATGTGTTCTTAAAGGTTGCTGTGATAGGCTCAGCAGAGCAGGTAGTTCCTCTTTATCTATGTTTTACAATAGTCAGGCTTGACGTGTGTGCTTCCTGAATGCAGAGCATGACTTGCAGTTGACACAGCTAAAGATGAGGGTGGAATGTTCAAGCAGTTGCTTAATTCCTAACGCATTCCCAACCCTATAAAGAATGATAGACAAAATGCAGCAGCAGTAATGATGTTTGGGATTGTTGTTTCTTTATATCGCTTTTAACAGGACCTTGAAACACTCAACCTATTGTGGTGTTTCTGCGGCCTCCCCGCCGAAATAAACCAAAAACAAATAAATAACATGCTCCCTCGCGAACAAGTCTGAACAGCGAATGGCAGCAACTAGAGTCGTTGGCACAGCACATTGTCTCAATCATCCAAGAATGTAATTTGGCAGTGACAATGCCCTGACCTTAAGACATAGCTAATTCCATTCTGAATTTCTTTAAATACTTCATTTTTGGTAATATACCTTTTTAGGGGAATAAAATATCACTTGAATGTAGGTTTTCATATTGCAAACTAACCACAAATAAACAGCACACACTTTCTTATAAATTGTCGTTTTAAAAAGGAACATTAGGTTTCAGAAAATTTGTACATGTCATTTTGTTACAGTCTACCAGTGGTAAAAGTGAAAACTCTTTTCTCCAGAAGCGCAACCTAATTCAGGTATATTCTGCTTGGCGTAGAAATGTGTAGCTGTTGGAAAATAACCCTGCATTAGAAGCCACTGTCCCGCTTTTAACCTTTACCCGTAACTAAATAAAATTACGGGCGAGTAAAGAAAAAACCCAGGAGTAGAACATTGAAAAACAGTGTATATTTGTCTAACGTGTTGTAATTGCCAGCGCTGCTGGCCTGAAATCATATTTAGCATTGAGCTGTGCCAGATCTGCTTAAGGGGGAGAGAGAGTGACAGGACCAGAGGAACAGAGCCGGGGCCATTGCAGTGCCGGGCCAAAGAGTTTGCCCCCCCCCTAAGATCCGTCAACCCTGTCCTCTCAAACCCACCTCATACCCAAAGTGCTCCGTTATTCTCACAGGGAACCCCCCCAACACACTCCGCACCCCAACACCCCCCTTTCAATTTGAAAAACCCTCCCTCTCTAACCAGGAACATCTCCCTGCCACCACCTGTTATGTGTCCCGTGGCTGTTTCGGGAAGCGTTCCACCTGCTTCCCGTATATCCCTGCTCGGTGGGATTGACGTGTCACCCCGGCCCATTACCGCTGGACTTGGCGGTCTATGTGCCGCGGCCAACACCGATGACCTCACCCGTGCCCTGATACAAGGCACTAAAACATGGCGGCGTACGTCGTATTCCTGATGTTGGACCTAAGAGGGTAACGACTGGTGGGAGGGGGGGCAATGGGGTGTTCAAGGAGGGGAACGTATGGGAGATGAAATACGCATTTTACAAATAATAAATGCTCTTCGACATAGGATCAATTAGGGTTAATTGCTATGGTCAAGGGAATGATGAAGCATTCTTTTTATTATTATGTATTGAGAGATTTTTTTTTATTACCTCTGGTGTTAAGACCTGAGTTTACTGAGGTCTTAGTTTACCCAGTGCTCTTGACAACAGGTCAACTTCTCTCTCCACACGGCTCACAAACCTCACGCCCGGCAGCATTTATACCCTCTGGCCTCATTCTCCGAGGTCATTAAAAGGTACTTTTAACCCGCCTTCCCGGTTCTGAACCTGTACATTGGAGCAAGCCAAGCCGAGCTGTCTCTCTAGACCTGTTTGATTGTTGACATGCACCTCACCGAGATTACTGTCTGGGCTCTTGGCAGGCACAGGAACAGTCTGCAGACACAACCCAGCGAGCGAGCGAGCGCACACACACACACACACACACATGCACACACACACCCACACGCACACGTATACACACACACACACACACACACACTCTCCTCGCCAGCCTGCGGTCCTGCCACGATTCCCCCAGACATGCACTAGCGAACCCAGAGCCTGAGCATTTTACTAAAGAAGCCCTTATAGGAGGTCTCCAGGGGCTCTCGCCATCTAATGGAGACATCACTGAAAATAAGACTGGTTCGATCTCACTAGTATTAGAGAGAGAGCTATGAAACAGCAGGGAACCAGTGTGTTATAACTTACCGTGTTTACTGTTGTGGCTTTGGCATGCCGGTAGTACATATTTATCATGTATTACCAAGATGGTAAGTACTGCTCGTGTCCATATGGTATGACCGTGGAAGGAAGCTTTTATTGCAACTTAATTTTTAACTATTTATCGTATGAATGTGTACTTCATGCAGTGACATTCAAGACATTTAGCGGAAGCTTTAATCCGTATCACCTTACCGGAGCATATGTTCAACTGATACCCCCAGAAATTGGAACATGTACCTTTCCCATCACTCGGCCAACCCTCCATTCGCTAACTATGTAGCATTCCTGTCCTTGCTGTCTGTGTTAAGCCTGGTCTGCCCGGGGTGGTTCCTTGAGAAGCCAGTCATTTCTTTATTCCTTGTCATTAGTATATGCTACAGTCTAGTGACCAGGCCTGGGTATGTCTAGACTGCAGTCCTCTGTTAGCCACACATCCATACTGTACAAGCCAGACGCCGCAACTACTCAATACACTGTTTAGGACCAGAAGCAGGGATGTTTGTCAAACATTTGATACTCAAAGCCGGCGAAGAGAACGCGCGCTTGAGGCCGGCGAAGAGAGCACCCGCGAGACCGGAGAAGAGAGCACCCGCGAGACCGGAGAAGAGAGCACCCGCGAGACCGGAGAAGAGAGCACCCGCGAGACCGGAGAAGAGAGCACCCGCGAGACCGGAGAAGAGAGCACCCGCGAGACCGGAGAAGAGAGCACCCGCGAGACCGGAGAAGAGAGCACCCGCGAGACCGGAGAAGAGAGCGCTCACTGATGCATGTGGGGAGCGAAGGCTGGCCTGTGTGGTCCAGTCCAACAGATGAGCTACTTTAGCTCAAGTTGTTGAAAGAGTTGATGTTGGTACTGAAAGAAAGGTGTCAGAACACTCAGTCTATTGCAGGTTTTTGCGTAATGGGGCTGCGTAGCCGCAGATCGGTCAGGGTGCCCATGCTGACCCCTGTCCACTGCTGAAAGCTCCTATAATGGGCACATGAGCATCCGAACTGGACCACGGAGCAATGGAAGAAGGTGTCCTATTCTGATGCAGCATGTTTTCTTTTACATCTTATGGATGGCCCGGGTGCGTGTGTGTTGCTTACCTGGAGAACACATGGCACCAGGATGCACTATGGGAAAAAGGCAAGCTGGCAGAGGCAGTGTGATGCTTTAAGCAATGTTCTGCTGGGAAACCTTGGGTTCTGCCATTCATGTGGATCTTACATTGACATGTACCACCTACTTAAGCATTGCTGCAGACCTAGTGCATCCTTTCATGGCAATGGTATTCCCTGATGGCATTGACCTCTTTCACCGGGATAATGCACCCGGCCACAAAGCAAAAATGGTTCAGGAATGGTTTTAGGAACACAACAATGTGTTCAAGGTAGTGACTTTGCCTCCAAATTCCCCAGATCTCAAGCCAATTGAGCATCTGTGGGATGTGTTGGACAAAGAAGTCCAACTTACAGGACTTAAAGAATATGCTGCTCATGTCTTAGTGCCAGATACCACAGCACTCCAACAGAGGCCTAGTGGAGTCAATGCCTCGACGGGTCAGGGCTGTTTTGGCGGCAAAAGGGGAACTTACACAATATTAGGCACAGGTGGTCATAATGTTATGTCTTATGTGTATATATGTACATTATACAATTCTGGACAAATCCATGCAGTCTTGCTAGAAAAATGACCCAGTTCCTCTTTGACTTTCTGATGTCTAATATCAAACATTTAGATTGGTATTTATTGAAGAAATATTAGGTCATGTCTGCCATGCTAATGAGGTAAGGAAATGACTTGGAAATTGGATTTCTACAGAGAGGGAGCGAGTGGAATTGAATTGAGGGGAGAAAAGAAAGACATTTGTTTTTTTTGCTAGTCTAAACTCATTCTGCCTTTGAGGGGTTTCAGTATTTGTGGTGGACCTGTGGTCTATTGGGGGATGAAGAGGCGAAATAAGGGGCATCTCTCGCTATTTCTATCTCTCTAATATGACACTGATTATAATTCCAGAATAACACTATCTATTCAAAGCCATCATCCCCCTTCCTCTCAAAGCTTTCAGCAAGGGCAAAGAGAGGTCACATCTCCTCTCCCATGCCATAACATATCCATCACACCCACATTTACCCACCAGATCATTGAATGACATCACTCTCACACACACACACACACGTGCACACACACACACACACACACACACACACACACACCAGTTCAAGTAACAAGGTCTACCAGTGTATCAATTGAACAGCACCATGATGAATAAATAGTGATGTAGACGTTTGGCCAGCAGGTTAGCGCTGTTAGTGAGACCCTATGAGGGTAAGTTTCCATGTCTGGCCCTAGAGGGCACTCTGACAGGTGTTTGTGTGTCCTTGTCAGTCAACCAACCCGGGCCTTCTCAGAGCGTCTGAACGCGTGCTGCGCATGAAGCCATGCTCCTCCTTTCCCTAATTGTCCGCCAACCCCTCCATTGGGGAGCGGGGGGGCTCACCGGGAACCGACACTTCAATTACAGCGGGACACCCAAATGAGCTGTTTTTCGGGGGGGGGGGGGGTGCTTTCAAATAATTACACGGGCAAGGAATGTTGTTCTAAAATCAGCAGACCTATGAAATGATGCCTTTGGGGCGGTTAGCGTGAGAGACTGTTGGGGGCTCACCCGTGTGTGGTGACGCTGACCGTTCCTACGAGCTCTTTACAAGGGTGGGGGTCGGGGGGGAGTGTGCGAAATGGAATGGCTTGAAGCAACAGAAGTGTTCCCTATCCTTGGCTGAGGTGGGTTTGGAGAGACAGATGTTAATACTGCAGTGTCTCAATTTGTTTGGTTGTTTGCCTCTGTTGCTTTACAGAAGCTCCGATGCAGAGCCAGTTGGGACAGTTTTCATTGTCGATTGGCTCAGTCATTTTAGTGGTTTGCCGAGGTTTTCTTCGTGTTTTTATTCTATTAAGCCGTGAAAGGCAGTGCGGAAAGACACTAAAAACAATCTTTTCAGACAAAAACTGTTTAACTGTCAAATCCACAACATCAGCAGAGTAATGTTGGAACCCTGGAAACCTTTGGTGAATGCCTGCGGTGGGATTGTATGTGTGTGTGTGAGTGTGCGTGTGTGTGTGTGTATATATGTGTGTGTTTTTCGTTGTGGGTGTATATCGTGTGTGAGCCACGTATAATCTGGGAGTGTGATCTGAGATGTGGCGTTTCATCCCTGTGCCAAGGCCAGCTGGTGGGCGGGGGTCTCCAGCTAGCTAGCATGCCTGCCCGCCTGCACTCCGGTGCCCCCCAATCCCACTCCATCCCACAGATGTTAGCAATCACGACCAGAGGTGCCCGCCACTGGGGTGTTCTGAGCCGTAATTGAATCTTGTCAAAGTCTGTGACCTCCCCCAGCGTCAAATTTACTCTCCAGGAGTTACAGATGAAGCACTGGGGTAGTATTTTATGCTGAGGTCGGGTTTTGTAAAGTTTTTTTCATGTTGATGTCATGAAATATACTTTATTTCTAATAACCGTTTCAGTTTGGGCCGTCTTCTCTGTAGACTATTCCTTTTAAAGTGTTCCTGTGAAAATATGTGGGTATGGGCTCCTTGCCATTGTTCATCATGGCGGCAGAAGCGATGGGTTTGTGGAGAGGAGAGCATATCTGTCTATCGGGAGAAAGTAGATCTATCCGCCTGGGAAGCGTGTTTCATCCGTATTTTGGATGGTCTATTCTATGGCTGAGCAGTATACTACAATGAAGAGCCAAACTAAGCCACCTTAATAGGCTGAAATGTGCTGACAGATTTTGTTTTTATTCAAGGAAGAATTGCTTAACTGTCCAATTGACGGTAGTTTGCTGGCTCTGTACAGACTGGTGTGTGTGTGTGTCTGGACTGACTGATGTGTATGTGTGTGTGTGTGTGTGTCTGGAGTGACTGATGTGTATGTGTGTATGTGTGTGTCTGGACAGACTGGTGTGTTTGCAGAGTGGTTATAAATGGAACAGGGGAGGTTTCAGACTAGAGATTCATCCCTTTCTTATGGAGCAGCTCCACTGGGACACTCCAACCCAGATA
>JACXGJ010002446.1:0-65645 GCA_016801105.1 Esox niger | reverse complement strand
TATGTATATATGTATATATATATGTATATATGTATATATATATGTATATATGTATATATGTATATATATATGTATATATGTATATATATATATATATATATATGTATATATGTATATATATATATATATATATATATGTATATATATATATATGTCCAGATTTTCTTGGTAAATTCCTCTGTAAAATAAGTATTTGGTCATCTACAAACAAGCAAGATTTCTGGCTCTCACAGACCTTTAACTTTAAGAGGCTCCTCTTGTCCTCCACTCATTACCTGTATTAATGGCACCAGTTTGAACTTGTTATCAGTATAAAAGACACCTGTCCACAACCTCAAACAGTCACACGCCAAACTCCACTCTGGCCAAGACCAAAGAGCTGTCAAAGGACACCAGAAACAAAATTGTAGACCTGCATCAGGCTGGGAAGACTGAATCTGCAATAGGTAAGCAGCTTGGTGTGAAGAAATCAACTGTGGGAGCAATTATAAGAAAATGGAAGACATACAAGACCACTGATAATCTACCTCGGCCTCGGGCATTGAAGATGAAACGTGGCTGGGTCTTTCAGCATGACAATGATCCCAAACACACCGCCCAGGCAACGAAGGAGTGGCATCGTAACAAGCATTTCAAGGTCCTGGAGTGGCCTAGACAGTCACCAGATCTCAACCCTATAGGGAGTTGAAAGACTATGATTAAGTGTTGTCTGGCCCAGGGGCGTGAAGGTGACCAGAAAGGCCTGACACTGTCCACCCTTGCTGTCTTGCCAGGTGGGCTCTCATTGCCACTGGGATGCCCTCCATCCAATGCCATTCGGGGGCGGAGTCACTGGCTTGTAGTTGTCCCTCTGTTGCACACTGGTGCATTGGGGTGTGCTCTGCTGGCAATACTCGGCACTCTTTCAGGATGATTGCGGTTGGTGGGTGTCCCTCTGGTTGACGCTTGGCAATGTGGGTGGATTGTTTTCTGCCTGTTGGGCCCTGTCCGGGGGCCTCCTCCGGATGGGGCCACAGTGTCACTGGACCCCCCTGTCTCAGCCCCAACGTCTTACGCTGATATATTATTATGCTCGGGGAGTAGGGTCAGTCAGTTCTCCTTCTCCACTATAAATCCCTAGAGAATGCATTTTCTAAATTTTCCCTGTTGTCTTCAACTTAGGAAGACACGAGGTCATAACCCACACATGCGGAGTACCAGGCAAGACTCGTCCCGGTCCCTGTCCAAAGTCCTCCTGGTTGTGTTGCAGATCAAGATCACAGCTGCCACTGTCCTGACCCCCCCCTCTTCCCCATGTCTGTCCCTGTCCTTGACCATCTGGTTATGCCCCTGATCTAGGCTGGGTTTGAATAGACGCTGGGATTAGCCCACATGCATTGAACTATTAAAACTTGGACTCTTAATGTGTGAAAACCTTGTGAAGACTTACAGAAAACGTTTGACCTCTGTCATTGCCAACAAAGTATTGAGATTAACTTTTGTTATTGACCAAACACTTATTTTCCACCATAATTTACCAATAAATTCATAAAAAATCCTACAATGTGATTTTCTGTATTATTTTTTCTCATTTTGTCTCTCATAGTTGAAGGGTGCCTATGATGAAAATTACAGGCCTCTCGTCTTTTAAGTGGGAGAACTTGCACAATTGTGGCTGACTAAATACTTTTTGCCCCACTGTATCTCCTCCATGCTTTTGAAACTGAGACACAGCAAACCTTATTGCGAGCGCACATATGGATGTGCCATCCTGGAGGAGCTGTGCAACATGTACGGCCTGCACCTTCAGGAGAAACTTCCTTAATTTTTTATCCCATTAGTAAATTCTGACACAGTTTTCAATAAGTAAGGATCCAATCAATTGCCGTTTTTTAGCTACAGATGTTAGTTTGCCATTTAACATAGCCAAATGAAACAATATGTTACTGTAGTTTTTTTGCAAGAAGCAAGGCACAGATAAATAGAAGGGTTAACCATTTTGGTCTAAAATTAGTAAATACATTTTTTGTTTCATTCGGAAATCAATTAGAAGAATGGTCTGGTTCAAGTATGTATGGCTCAATATCACCATGTAAGATCTCTTCCAAGAAGTGATAGTAAGCAGTACCCAGTCTTCCGGGATGTTTTCAAAACCCACGATTGGCTCTATACATCTATAACAGCTGATACTACACAAAAATGTTCAATATAAAATGGAAACTTTGCAAAATGAAAGAAAACTTGACATTGCATACATTTCCAGAACCCATTGTTGGGGTTCTAGTTAAGATTGTAGCAGATTGTATCACACAAAACTGCTTTAATACAGCCCCCTCCAAAAGTATTGGAACAGCAAGGCAAAATCCTTTCTTTTTGTTGTTCACTGAAGACATTTGGGTTCAAGACCAAAAGATGAGTATGATGCACAAGTTCAGAATTTCAGCTTTCATTTCCTGGTATTCACATCTAGATGTGTTAAACAACTCAGGAAATACTACCCTTTGTTTGAACCCACTCATTTTTCAAGTGAGCAAAAGTATTGGAACATGTGACTGACAGATGTTTCTTTTTGCCCAGATGTTGCCTTTTAGGTTGATTGTTCAAACATTAAATAGCTCTGAATGACTAGTCCAAGTTTCCATCCTTGGTTTAAACTGCATTTCTCGTTAAAGAGGATAAACCAACATGAAGACTAGATAGCTGTCTATGGGAGAAATCAGGCCATTTACAAGCTGAGAAAATAAGGAAAATCCGCCAGAGCCATTGGACAAACATTGGGCATAGCAAGCACAACAATTTGGAATGTCCTGAAAAAGAAAGAAACTACTAGTGTACTGAGCAACAGACGTCGAACATGTCGGCCAAGGAAAACAACAGTGGATGATGACAGAAATATCATGTGAAAACCCCCAAAATATCAGTAAGTGACATCACCAACGACCTCCACAGTGTAGGGCTGAAGGTATCACAATCCACTGTTCGAAGAAGACTCAGAAAGCAGAAATATAGAGGCCACACCACAAGATGCAAACCACTCATCTGCAGTAGGAATTGGAAGGCCAGATTGAAATTAGCAAAGAAGTACAGAGATGAGCCGCAAAAGATCTGGAACACAATCTAATGAGACCAAGATTAATCTCTACCAAAGTGATGGAAAGACCAACGTGTAGAGAAAAGGAATTGCTTATAAACCGAAGCATACAAGCTCATGTGTGAAGCATGGTGGAGATAATATCATGGCTTGGGAGTGCATGGCTGCTTCTGGAACCACCACATACATTATACATTTCATTTAGTTTATGTGACTATTTCTGGTAGATTCCTTGATTCTCTCGCCTTTTCACTTGATGAAAGCGTTGGTTATCGCCACCTTTATTGATAGTTATGTAATCAATGTCATTCACGAATGAAAGAAAAAAGTATGTTGTTATGCCATGAAAGAAAAAAAAAATCTGTTCTTGTCATGAAATTAAATAGCTTTGGCAGACCTGCGGGCAATTGCCCAATTCTTATCAGTTACTGGATAATATGCTGTTAAAACAGCCAGTGGTAATAGCCATAAAGTTCATAGACGCTATTTGTGGTGGAGGTAAACTTAGGAAGAAACGTTTGTATGTTTAGCTGTATCAATATCATTCATGAATGGTAGCTATTCAAGCAACCAGTGGCAAAAGAGGATTTGGTCAGGGTAGACACAAGAGGATGTACTGACACCTGTCTAAAGTACAACTCTGTGGTGTAATGGTTAACAACAAAGCCTTTTATGTGGGGGACCCAGGTTTGAATCGCGAGAAGGCAACACGTTCTATTGCGGGTTGGCTGAACTTGGCTTGCCTGATTTCTTGTTTTATTTAGGCTGTACAACCATTGACAATAACTGTCAGCAATGACAGAAGTCGAAGGTTAACTTTTTTTTTCAAGAAATTTATTATCAATGCACTCTTGCAGTGCGTTGTCATTGTTGAGCACTAAAGCTTCTGGGTCTGTGCACTGCACATATACAGTGTTTCTGAAAAGCAGTCACCCCTCTTGGACTTTGTACATTTTATTGTGTTAAAACATAAAATCTAAACTTATTAAACTGGGAATTTCTTCTACTGGTCAATACAAAAAGAAAAGTGAAAAATAAAATTAGCAAATTTTTCCAAATAAGTAACGAATTTAACTTGGAAAATAATTAATTGCATTAGTATTCAGCCCCTTTACTTTGGCACAGTTTATGAGCTGTGCTGCAACTAACTGTCTTTAGAAGTAATGTATTTACCTGAATAAAAGTGTTTCACATGATTTCAAGTGTCAACAATTCAATTGAAAAACAAACTGAAATCTTTAAGGGGCAAAAATAAAAATGCCCCAAAGCAAGATGCAACCACCAACATGCTTCACTGTGGGTATGGTGTTCTTTGGGTAATGGTCAGTGCTATTTTTGCCAAAAACATACCTTTTGGGATTATGGCCAAAAAGTTCAACCTTGGTCATGTCTTTGTTGTGCCATATTTTCTCCACTTGGTAATGACTATCTTCACTGGGTTCCATTGTATATCTAATGCTTTGTAAATTAATTTGTACCCTTCTCCTGACTGATTTCTTTCAGCAATGAGAGCCCTCTTGACAGGAAATAGGCTTGAGAAACTTAACACAATTCAGATTGCTAACAAAGGACCATAGATAGGACATGTTGCCTGATACAGATGGGCCCCACACATCCTGTCCATACCTCCTGCTAGGAGTTGCCCATGTGACTGTCATAGGCTTCATGGATAGGGCCACTGACCATAGGTTGGAACATACCATACAAGGGTCTATAAACCTTTCTTATTGGAGGGTATTTGACTGTGTAATGGCTAGTTATGAACATTGGCCGCCTCCCAAGTGTCCTGGTATAAAGATTGTGTTCAGTCTGTATTCATTGGAGAGAGAAAAGGAAAGAACTATGGAAGGTTAATATCGTTGTCTCATGCTGAATAAAGATGGTTCTCCACTGACTTCTGGTTGCATTAATTTTGTTCATTGATATCAAATGAACGGAAGCTGACACTGATGCTTTGGAAACTCTGTGGAACATGGCTTTGGCTCTAAGATGCAACTAAGAAAATGTCAGGAAAATCCTATTAGAACAGCTGAACTTTATTAGTGATTAATCTGAGTCACATTCAATGATGGCAGGTGTGTAATGATTTCTATTTAACATAAGTTTGAATGTGATTGGTTTATTCGGAACACAGCCACATCCCCAGTTATAAGAGGGTGTGCCACCAGGTTATTGTAAGGGTATTATTTTTCCCCCTCAAAGATGTTAGTTTGTTTTTCAATTGAATTGTTCACATTATAGGTCACATTGAAAGTGAGAAAAGTTCTGACATGATTTCTTTGTGTCGTTCATTTACATCAGAAAAACCTGGCTTTTTAACAGGGGAGTGTAGACTTTTTAGATCCACTGTATACTACCACAAGAGTTTCTTTTCCACTCCAAGCTATCATTCTTCTCACAAGCGTTTGCATTTTGTTGATTGTTAGTCTTATTTTGCCCTTTCCTTTTTGAAATAAAACTTTACATTGTCCTGAGGACCTCCCGTTGTGTACAAAAAGGTGATGTAAAGTTACACTGATCACACCATAAAGCATGTTATCAAGTCCGAGGAGATGAATATTTTTGACAGCAACTATTTGTCTCCCTGCTGCAGACCAGGGTCCAAAATCCATCTCCCCTCTTCACTTCTGTCTCCACCGGTCTTCCTTTGATTCCTACTCTCAATAAAAGTGCAATAAAAGTTGAAGCCAAATAAATAAGGAGTGTGACTTTCCACTCACTTAAAACAACAATGTGGCATTGCAAAAATGTATATTACTTATAAAAGGTAGAGAATGTACAATACAGTGCATGCAGAAATTATTCATTACCCCTTGACTTAGAATATGTTACTTCTTAGCCTTATTCTATGTTGGATTAAATAGATGTTTTCCATGATTAATACACACAATACCCCATATAACATCATATGCCACATTTACATATGTTTTTAAACTGTTTGATGTGATGCTCAGGTGCATCCTGTTTCCATTGATCATCCTTGAGATTACTTTATTGGAGTCCACCTGTCTTAAATGTAACTCATTGTACATGATTTGGAATGGCATACACCTGTATATATACGGTCCCTCAGTGGATATCAGGGCATAGACTAAGCCATGAAGTTGAAGGAACTGTCTTTATTGCTTCATGACAGAAGTTTGTCGAGGCACAGATCTGGTGAAGGGTACCAAACTTTTCTGCAGCACAAGAATACAGTAGCCTCCATCTTCCGAATGGAAGAAGTTTGAAACCAGCAGCACTCTTCCTTGTGCCCTTGAATGCCTCAAGAAAAAGGCATCTGATTGTGATGTATGGTTATTTGCAAGCTTTGTGAAACAACATTGTGTGTTGCTATTGTATTATGTATTTCACTTCATTTGTCGCGTGTCAGTGTAGTAAAATATCAAGTTTCAGGAGGCAGAGGTAATTGTCTTTTATTTGTAGAATGCAGGTGCACAGAATAACAACAGTAAACCAACTTATGTTACTAGAAAAAAGTGGCACATAGCCAGTAAAGAATGAGCAGCAGCTCTCAAAACAGCATACAAACACAATAATGCACAAAGAATGGGGAGGTTGAGAAACATTTATACGCACGATAATTAGTAAATGATGATCTAGCGTGGGTGATAATGACCAGACTGTCCAGGGTGCGTTTGTGTAAAAGGAAAATATTGGGTGGTAGGGGAACGGTTGATGTCGAACACCGGATCCCTCCCAGACCAGGAGAGAGAGCAGATCCAGGGGGAAATTTTACATTACCATACAGTGGGGCAAAAAAGTATTGTCAGCCACCAATTGTGCAAGTTCTCCCACTTAAAAAGATGAGGCCTCTAATTTTCATCATAGGGACACTTCAACTATGAGACAAAATGAGAAAATAATTAATTAATTCATAAAAAAATCCTACATATGTGATTCCCTGGATTTTTTTTCTCATTTAGTCCCTCATAGTTGAAGTGTACCTATGATCAAAATTACAGGCCTCTCTGTGACGTTGTGGGAGTTAACGGACCAGGCGCAGGCAGGGGTAGAGGTCGGTGTACTCTTTATTCAAAGAAATAAATACTAAAGCAACAAAACAGAAACACACCGAGCACTTGATAATGAAACGTGTAAAGTAAATGGTAAAGGTAAACAGACCTCACCAAACTAAAGTGAACACACAGTGACATGGAACAATGACTACCAACTGAGGGGAGCAGAGGAGAAACATTTAAACACATACTAATGGATTGATTGGGACCTGTTGTGAACAATGATTAAGGACAAGACAAATGAATAGGCCCGAGATGAGTTCATGACTGTTGGAAATATGGAGAATGCGGGAGATGGCGGAGCAGTCCGTCACCTCACCATCACACTCTCTTGTCTTTTCAAGTGGGAGAACTTGCACAATTGGTGGCTGACTTAATACTTTTTTGCCCCACTGTATTAGTTAATTTGCTGAATAATGGATAAATAAGGATATGGTAAAGAATTAATTCTTAACATGGAGAATTAATTCATTCTTAACTCCTACTTATCTCACTGAAATTATCCAGCAATACATATCTGCACGTAACCTTAGATTGCAAGATGCAGGCCTTTTAAATGTACCTTACATTTCTAAACAAACTGCCGGAAGCTGTCATAGAGGTCCACTACTGTGGATTGATTTGCCAACTAAAGTTAGAAATGCAAACTCAGTGCAATCCTTCAAGTGTCTACTAAAGACTCATCTCTTCAGCCTGGTCTATGATTAAGTGTAGTCTGGCCTAGGGGCGTGAAGGTGACAAGAAAGGCCTGAAACTGTCCACCCTTGCTGTCTTGCCTGGTGTGCTCTCATCGCCATCTGGATGCCCTCCCTCCAATGCCATTTGGGAGCGGAGTCACTGGCTTATTGATGTCTCTCTGTTGCGCACTTGTGCAATTCGGCTGTACTCTGCTGGCACTACTTGGCCCTCATTCAGGATGGTTGCGGTTGGTGGGTGTCCCTTTGGTTGATGCTTGGCAATGTGGGTGGATTGATTTCCTGCCTGTCGGGCCCTGTCCGGGGCCACCCCCGGATAGGGCCACAGTGTCACTGGACCCCCCTGTCTCAGTCCCAAGGTCTTACGCTGCTATATTATTGTGCTAGGGGAGTAAGGTCAGTTCTCCTTCTCCACTATATATCCTTGTAGATCTAAGGAATGCATTTTCTTAATTCTCCCTGTCTCCTGACGTTTTCTCTGCGGTGTTTTGTGGGCGATCAGAGCGTCGAGGGCCTTCAGTTCGCTCATCATCTTTCTAAAGCTTACCGGGAAGATCAGTCAGACCCTGCTTCAATTGCTTCATTCAGATATAGTGTCTCTGACATCTCACCCTCTTTGCAGAGGTCAATCTCCCAATCTTGTACTTCAAGCTGAAGACCAGCTTTGTGCTCATCCAACTCTAAGCAATCTACCCTTTACATTATGCACACAATTCATAACTTCTATAAAATTTAACCAGAATATGGGCAACACCTTGCGCACACTTGAATAACTGAAAACCATATTCAGTGTAACACAATCAAAACAAATGTCAATATACTTGAAATGCCAAGCTTAAATAAAGCAAAATAGTCCATAATTATAGTCAGTTTTTTCGCAAGTGTAATAATAAACTGTTCCTTTCTTTTTAGCCATAGATGAAGAAGTGAATATGAAATGTTACATAAAACTCTCAAATCTGTTGCTCACCTTATTAGCAATGCTAACAGTTCTGCTTCAATAACAATGGCTGTGACTGTACTAAACCAAATACATGTAACTGCTGTTAGATTGGCCGTTAAAGGTCAAAGTTGGTCCCTAACTAGAAATATAACATTATAAAATTAATAGGTTACACATGTGTGGAATACTAAACGTCAAAACTCTCTGTGCACTTCTCTCCCAAAAGTTTTGGTTGTATATTGAGGGCCATTGTCACAAGTCCATGATGCTCAAATATTAAATTATATTTTGCTAGCTTGTACATTTAGGTACGTGCTTGCAAACGGTATTTGACAAGCTTGTACAAAGAAGTTTGTAAAATGTGTTCAAACTTCCAATTGTAACCAAAACATTTTATAAATTAAACTTGAACATCAAGCATATATTCTTTTTTGATTAATAATAACAGCTTTTACCGCAAAGTATTTGCTTTGTGGCTGATCATGCACGTGCAGATCAGTCTGCGCGCTCTCGGAATTTTGACATGTTTATGACGTGGACAAGTTAGGTATTTCTAGGTTTGAAAGGGAAAATTCATTCTGCAAGCAAGAGAGGGGTGGGTCTTCTACTCTAGACCAATCAGTTACATTTGCATTTCTATAACCAATGCCATAGGTCGGATAAGTCCTTGGAAAAAGTTAGTGACAACATGGTCAAGAACATGAATGACAGCACTTTGTATTTACCTTTGAGCTACTCCACAACTATGGACACCTCTTCCTCTTTAGGCTCATGTACTCACCCTCTGCCCCTTACTTGGGCCATTGACGTGTGCCTAAGAGGTTTACATTGAACTAAGTCGTTTGTATTAGCTGTGACGCAATGTTATTTTTCTCTTTGACATTATTTACTGAATTGAGATTTTGCACCTTTTGTAAAGAGTTTTGTTTGGGCTTAGTATTTGCTTTGTGTGGCAAAGTAATAATGAATTATTTTATTAGTTATTTTATTATTAATCAAAGACTGCTGTTGTGCTAAATTAGTTCTGAACAAGATCAACTACATCGAGAAAAACCCCAAAGAACAAAAAAAGATTACAGTATATATGAACATTGTCCACTGTTCAGAACATCAAAGTTCAGAAATATGGGATTGGCAACCTCAAGTGTAAATCTGCCTTACTTTGGAATAATCAGTTAGAGTTTGTGATGCAGTTGGAAGGTAGCAAGTCTCAGACTTTTTGGTTAGAGAAATCTCCTGGTCCTAATCCTTCTGACTGTGAGTTTTGTAATAATGACTTGGCTGAGTTTGTGAAAAGTTTGTGAAATATTTTGTACTCCCTCACTTTACTGCCTCAGATAATTCATCATTTTGGGTTTTTGGAAGTGTGTATGTGCATGTCTGTGGATGTCTGTGTCTGTATGCCTGCATGCATGATGGGTCTAAGTGTGCATGTGTAGGCACAGTGCCATGGTGCTCTCTGTAGACACTATGCCCCCCACGCCTTAACCTGACCTTTTATCGTAGAGAGCACCTTACCCTTCCTGGGTGCAGGACATAACCAGGGGGTTGGGCCTTAACAAAGACAAGGGACTTGGATAACTTCCCAGGAAATATCATATCTCCCTCATGCACCACTGGTCACCAAGAACGCTTTGTCCAGAGCAACTGTGAGCGCCTGGTGGCACACGTTTTCTATGTAAGCCATGGACTCTCTTGAGTCGTGATGAGGACAAAGCCAATGGAAAAGTGAAAGATAAGTGAGATCACTCCAGTAATAATGGAACCCAAGTACCAGGCAATTGTTATCAGACAGAAGAGGCAGTGCTGCTACCTGATACGTAACTCCATTGTCTGGCCGTGATAGTTTATATACACTGTACTGAGGTGAGGCAGGCAGTACCCACAGATCAACATGGCTGTTTTCCCATTTAACTAATAGAATGAATAGTTTCATCAACATGAAGTATTGTAACATGACCCTATAATCTGCGGAATCCTTTATCTGCACTTGAACATTCCACACACCTATGACCTCCATATAATTAGTCTGTGTGTGGGGTGTGTACGTGTGTGTGTGTGTGTTCATGAGTGTGTCTGTTTCCAGGGCAAGAGCTAAATTGTTTGTTAGTGTTAACTCTTCTTGGTATGTGAACAGTATAATCACTAACGGCTAAAACAGTTAGTGGTAAATTCCACCACCATTGTAATGTCTGATTGTTTGTTGCGGTGTAAATGTCAAACATTTTAGGAACTGTGTTGAAGAGCAGTGATCTACATTAGATATGTTACTTTTAGTTCAATAAGTAAAAACAGCCTGAGACCTAAGTCTCTTTGGCAGCTGGGCCCTGCTTGAGCATATTGACATATGCAGTTAAAAAATTACAATACACATACAATACCAGTGAAAAGTTTGGACACTACTCAATGAATTGTTTTACTGTTTTTAACACTTTCCATATTTCAGACTAATAGTGAAGAAAGTAAAAGTTTTAGAATTGTATGAATGTATTATTTTTGTGTTTAGATTACAACCGAACAGCCGTTTATCTGTACATAGGGAGTCATGTTCAAATTGTGACAGTAAGCAACCAGTGGGCTTTCAGTACTGCAGGGGTCAACAAGTAAGTTTGACCTCGGGACAATTCTTTTAAGCCACTACATGGTGGCCCAGAACATAGTCAAAGGATCATTTCAGAAATTATGTTATAATATATGCAACTAGAATTGCCTGTTACAGACTGTATCTTTTATAACTGCTTGGTCAGCAGTGGTCACCTTTTGTTCAATCCTGTCAGAAACAAAAGCGACATTTGCGTGAAGGTGTCCAAGTTTTGGGCTAGATTCATTAATCCAGTACTACTGACACGTAGGCCTTACCCAGCGAGTGTCTTCATTTACCATCTTGCAACACTGACTGCCATTCTAACATAAACATACAGCTATGGAGAAAATTAAGAGACCCCTCCTCATTTTTCTTAAACCAGCATCTCTACATGTATGGCAGCCATTCCGTTCCACTGTCTGTTAAATTACAACACAGGCTCATTGAGGTACAGACTGGCTGATTACCTGAACCAAATCAATTTTAAGGTGGAAAAGTATAAAAACCACTGCTGTGGTCACCCACTATCCTCTTGGAGTATGACCAGCTGGATGGCAAAAACAGCACAAGTAGTACCTCAAAGGTAATTTGAATTAAAAATAATCTATTCAGCATGACAAGAGTTGAAAATAAAAGCTTTGAGTGAGGAAAAGGGTTTAATTGTGGCTTTATTGGCAGAGGGATATAGTGAGCGTCAGGTTGCCTCTATACTGAAAATTTCAAAGACAGGTTAGGGTTCATAAAAACAAGGTCAAGAAACAGACATTGGGGACAACAATGCTACATACTGGCAGAGGGCGAAAACGACTATCCACTACCCGAGATGACAAATGTAATCTCAAATGTCACTCAGCAACCGTAGGATGACATCAAGTGACCTACAAAAAGAATGGCGAACAGCAGCTGGGGTGAAGTGCATGGTAAGGACAGTTTAAAACAGGCTCGTAGGGGCAGGGCTGAAGTTGTGCAAAGCTAGTCAAAAGCTCTCCATCAATGAGAAGCAAAGAAGACCGGAAGGCGGATGTTTGCAGAAGACCATGAGGATTGAACTGCAGAGGAATGGAGGACGGTAACCTTCTCTGAAGGGTAAAAGTTTCAGCTTTGCCCAATACCTCGTCGTCTAATGGTTAGACAGAGACCTGGAGAGACCTATAAACCAGTGTCTCGTACCCACTGTACAATTTGGTAGAGGATCGGTGATGATCTGGGAATCATGGACACTGCGTTCTCCGGACTAAAGAGGAGATGGACCATCTGGTTTCTTATCTGTGCACAGTTAAAGCCAGCATCCGTGATGGTAGGGGGTTGCATTAGTGCACATGGCATGGGTGACTTTTACATTGACGAAGGCACCATTAATGCCGAACAATATATACCAGTTTTGGGGCAACATATGCTGCCACCCAGACAACATCTTTTTCAGGGAAGGACTTGCATATTTCAGCAAGAAAATTCCAAACCACATTCTGCATGTATTACAACAGCATGGCTCCATATTAAGAGTCCAGGTGCTAAACTGGCCTCACTGAAGCCCAGACCTGTCACCCAGTGACAACATTTGGCGCATTTTGAAAATATAACAAATAGGACCCAGTACTGTAATCCTATATCAAGCAAGAATAGGAATACATTTCACTTTTCACTCAAACTACAGCAATTGGTCTCTCCGCAGTTCACAAACACTTACAGTATTGTTAAAAGAAGAGATGATGCAACACAGTGGTAAAAATGTCCCTTTCCTCACTTTTTAAAAATGTTTTTCTGGCATAAAATTCAAAATGGGCATGTATTTTTTCAAAAAGCAATACGATTTCTTTGTTTCAACATTTCATATGTTGTCTTTGTACTTTTTTCATTTAAATATAGGGATTAATGATTTGCACATCATTGCATTCTGTTTTTATTAGCATTATATGCACTGTCCCAACTTTCTTGGGGAAGGGGTTGTAGATCAAAAAAATAAAGAAACTAAATTAGCAAGTGTGCCCAAACTTTTGACTGGTATTGTACAATTAACCAAACAATTACAAAGGGACTTTCCAATAAATATTTAAAACTTTTAAGGGCCACCAAAGTGTCCCATTTGAGTTGGGTTTGCAGTTTGTTCATTATATACTGTGCAAAAAGCCATTCACGGCTTTGAGGAGGCCACAGATATCTCCAGTGTAATCCACTGATCACAAATCTGAGAACTGGTTTTGTGGCCAGTAGAAATAATCAAGAGAGCCTGTTGTTCTTGATTCATAGACAACAAAGTCCAACCCACCTGTTGAACTCAACTTTAGTATAACTTTCTTCAGCAAGTCAGTGGTTGTTTCATAAAATTCTATTCAAAGATTTATTTTACAGGTTCTTTTACTTGTTTGCCACATAATATTAGTTAACTACTCGGTCTACACATACCAAATATGGGTAAAATAAGGCAATTATTTTTTAGGGGGCATCTGGCTCACTTTATTCTCTCTGGGCCCTCAAGTGGTGTAAAAGTGTTGTTAAGCAATACCGTGGTATTACTGTAATTTAGCTTTATTTTGACTGGCATGTTTTTACAAATAAATAATTTCGCATAATATAAAAGATAGGATAACACACTGTTATATACAGTGGGGCAAAAAAGTTTTTATTCAGCCACCAATTGTGCAAGTTCTCCCACTTAAAAAGTGAGAGGCATGTAATTTTCATCATACACTTCAACTATGAGAGACAAAATAAGGGGAAAGAAATCCAGAGAATCACAATTGGTGGCTGACTAAATACTTTTTTGCCCCTCTGAATATGGACTGTTTTAGACTAGGCCTGAATTTGCTTTAGACTTCATGGTTGCCATGCATAGGAGAAGACCGGGGTCAGCATGCCCTGTTCTTAGAAGTGATTATAGCTACAACTGAAGGCATCAGGCCTCAAACCTATCTTTACTATGCCTCTGTACAGATGGCTCCAAGGTGAAGTTGACTGTGTTTCCTCTGTTTCTTCCATTTGGGCAGGACAGAGACCAGGGGTAGCTCGGATCAGAAAGTCTGTTAACTATGACCTAGAACTATGGTTGCCATGACAATGTAGAGTTCCATCTTGTTTTACGATTAGTATGACGACTTGTTTTTTGTGTGTATCTTATAGCATAAGAGATAATATATTTGGAGCTGACGAGAAGTGGTATAAAGAAGAGATAGTAATAATGTAAGAGACGAACAGTCTGTCATGACATTACTCTGTTGGTCTGTGTTGATCAATTGGGATGTTGTGATGATTGTTCCTATGGATTCATGTAATTAAACTTAAAATAATCAACTGTTATACAAATGACTGAGATGTTTTTATTTCAATAAAACATTTTCCATCATCCACAATTTTGCACCCCAGGGGGGAATTCAATATCTTCATGACGACGGTGTTTGCTTTTCGACTCTCACCAGCTGACTGAATTGTGCACATCAGAAACAGGTAAGCGAAACCTACTTGACAAAATTCCCAATAGTTCATATTAGTCTGTTGACAGTTGAATTGTTTGAACCGGAGCCGGGAGTGACGAATTCCAATTTATTACATGTGAAATAACAGTTGATTATTGATGTTATATGTTGTATTTGTTGTTTCATTGTCATAATGTTGTACTGTACTAAATGAAAATATATAGAAAATCCTTCATTAAGAGTTTAAAGAACAAAAAAAAAAAAGAGTTTAATTAGGCTGTAACTGACTATTAGATAACAAAGAATGATAATTAAGACTCCTAAACATATAGTATAGCCAATTTGTGGTTTCCAATATTCTGTTGTATGTGAGGAAATAACTAAAGTGTCCCAAGAACTTTTACGTGAGCTGATTGGTTATCAACAAATGCATGTGAAAAGACAGGCGTGCGTTTCTTGATACTCCAGAGAAATACTTATTGTTGGTCAAGGGTGTAGGACTTTGGGAGAGCATTACTCCTCATGGTGAGTTGGGATAGTGGAGGTTGACGAACCCCTATATGCCAAGCCAAGGCTGGTCCTAAATTAGAAGAAATTAAAATAATTAAAATGTGTAATATCCAAGAAACCCTATGTTGAGGGGGCAAAAATCTCTAAGCTGTTACCACATGTTTGAATGGCCGGGTGTTTGAATGAGAGAGAGAATCATGGAAGCACGAATAATTCACCAACAGTTGGATGCGTGTGCATGTGTGTGAGCAATAAAATTAATGATTGGGTTGTGTATCTTGACAATAGTCAAAGTATCTAAAATGCCCGACCACAGTTGTTTTCTTTGATCTGTGTTCTGATGAAAAACAGTAACAGGCATATGCCATTCATCCTTTAGTTAGACTATAAAAATATTTAATATGACCCAATGACTTTATTCAACGTAATTTCTTGTTATGACAAGGAAGTAGCAGGACATTTTAACTCAAAAGGGTGCGTCATGGCACTTTCTAGCGTTTGTTTGAGGAAAGTCCAGGATAAATGTTTTAGAATTGAACCCACAACATTACTGACAGAACATTGTTGTACTTCACAAATGCTTAATCGATCAATGAGATTCCATATATTCCCCAAATGAGCATTGGCGCGGCTATTGCCAAACATACACCATACAGTGCCTTGCAAAAGTATTCACCCCCTTGGCATTTTTCGTGTTTTGTTGCCTCACAACCTGGAATTAACATGGATTGTTTGAGGATTTGCATCATTCAATTGTCCTGCTGGAAGGTGAACCTCCATCCTAGCCTCAAATCACGCACAGAGTGGTATAGGTTTTCCTCAAGAATATCCCTGTATTTAGCACCATCCACCTTTCCCTCAACTCTGACCAGTTTCCAAGTCCCGGCTCCTAAAAAACATCCCCAAAGCATGATGCTGCCACTAACATATTTCCCTGTGGGGATGGTGATCTTTGGGTGATGTGATGTGTAGGATTTGAGCCAGACAGTGTTTTCTTTGATGGCTGAAAAGTTCAATTTTAGTCTCATCAGACTAGGGGGCTGTTCCATAAAAGCCGCTTAGAAAAGCGGGGAATAAAGTCCAAAACCTGACTTGAATGAGCCAAGCTAAACATCCGCGCTTAAAAGAGCATTATATTTGGTCCCGACTAGGTTAAAAGCAGTGTAATCTATGAAATACAAAGGGTACACATAGATTATTTAAACTATACAAACAGGAATTCATCAAAACGGTGAAACTATTTGGAAATATTGGTAGTGTCAGGGCGCAAGCTACCCATCGACACATTCTTCAATTATATGTGGAATATATCGATGGCTGTCAAAATACCAGATAACTATTCAAACTAAATTAACACAAACACGTAGATACGTGCCAGTCGCTTTAACAGTTAAGAAATCCCGGATCCCTCCTTGGATTTGGGATTCCCAACAAGTATGGTGGCCTGTAAAGGGAAGTTTCATTTGTGTGCCCCGAAGGCAAGTTAGTATGTTGAAACAGCGTATAAGGTTTCTTTTGGTTATTGTAGGCAAGAAACCTATTTGACTATTATTACCTTAATGTGAAACAAAGTTATTATTGAAGATTTAACTCTGAAGGAATCGAATGTGTTTTCAGAAGTGGTGCACTATTAATATAGCAGTATGGGGTTGCTTTCCAATTCAAATATGAGAACTCAGTGCACACGAAATTCTGGTATATTTGACCGCTGTCCTGGACAATTGAGCCCAAATTATGAAACACGCCCAAGACACACTTTTAGGTTAAGAATGAACTGGCCACGGTCAAATATATTGTTTACGTTTAAATGTTATGTTTGTGTTGTCTAAGTGTTGCAAACTGCCTGCTTAACAATTTATTTATAAAATCAGCCCTAACCCTAACAGCCTGCCAGTGTAGAGGCTAGTACTGGAGTAATGTGTTCTAGTTAGGCCGTGTTCTGTACTAATTGAAGTTTATTGATTTATCAGGGTAACTGGAAAAAAGAGCATTGCAGTAATCTAATCTTGAAGTAACAAAAGCATGGATTAGTTTTTCTGCATCAATTTTTTATCAAAAGTTTGTCAAGATGCAATTAAGCAATTCATTAAAGGAGAGTTCAGGGTCAAAAGTAACGCTGAGCGTTCCTACAGTTTTTTGGGATAACAATTTCCTGCACTATGAACATTATTGCCACTGAGACCCAAAAATCACCATCATGGATTGTCAGACATCTTAGTAATTTGGAAAAACAATTTAAATACTACTTACACGGCAGCAAATGATCAATCTTGATGTAGTTTGACATTTGGCATTCATGTATTGAAGTGTTGTATCAACCAGACCAGTATGTAAAAAAACTACATGGGGTCACCATTGGAAGGGAATAACAACCTTCCAACGTTTGGTTAATGTTTGGACATATGATGTGTACGGTTTGATTTTTACCCTACATAACGTATTGCATAATTTTCATGCTAACTAAATGCTGAAACCGACTAAATGCAGCTTGCAGCTTTGATTGAATTTGGAAATGTAAAGACAATTGCTTAGTTACAGTAACATATACATTCCAAGGTGCCTCAAAGTTTTCTTTTGTTATTACTTGGTCCCTTTAATAAATGCTTGCAGCTATATTTCTTGAATATGTCAGGATCCAGAATAGATTTTTTTTAGAAGAGGCTTAATTTTCTATTTTTTTGTGGGTTTAGTACACGTCTAGAGGAAAGTGTAGGATCTGAGCATTAACAACTACAATATGAATGTATGGTTCATTAGAAGTGAATGTGCCTAGATGTTGAGAATTACAGAATCCCTGTGTGTGGTGTGTGGTGTGTCAATTGTCTTGTTTAAATTCATTTTCATTTGAGGAACAATAAGACCTCATTGGTCAGAAAATCCTTTTGTTGTTTTGTCTAAGTTTGCAACATAAGTGTATGGGCCTTTTCTTTTCATTAGGAATTGAATTGTACTTGTAATGTTTTATCAAACATGTAATGTTTTTCTTTAAATGTTTGATAGGGGGGAATGTAGGATCTGAGCATTAACAACTACAATATGAATGTATGGTTCATTAGAAGTGAATGTGCCTAGATGTTGAGAATTCCAGAAAGTTAAGATTCTCCCTGTTGGTTGCGCTCTGGTAACCACAGGAATGTTTACATTAACCATTTGGTGTGGGGGTTAGTGTCTTGGCTTTGCTAGGTAAACACACCCCTCAAGGTATTTAACAGCTTGTACCCCACATTACAGTTGAGAGAGTAGAGAGAGACAAAGAGAGTAGGAAGGAGTTTGAGCCTGTAACATCATGTGCTAATAGACTATCAATATGCTGCAATAAACATTGAATACTCTCTCCCTTGACAACCGAGTACGCGAGTTATTATTACTACCACTATACGACATGGCTGATTTCTAACAAAAGAGACCAATTTATTATGTTCAACATAATCCACACCAATTAATGGAAGTCCACCTGTCTTTCACTCCCAGTTATCACGTCTCTGTCTCCCCTTCAGTCTCTCTCTTAAAGGTTGCCCTTATTTGTTTGAAAGTCTCTACTTTTAACAGGAGTTGAGTTCACAGGCAGTCATTTTATTTAGTGGTGAGTTTACAGTCTATGCAACTGCTTGATTTATACTGTTATCATCTGACTGTTATCATCTGAGTCTCGGTTATAATTGTTCTTATTTATCATGTCTCACTCTCTCCCTCTCAGGATGCTATGGTTGTTGAGGGAGTTCAGAGGGCCATGTAGCCTTTTCTACTATGTATACATTAAATGTAACCATCTCTCTACATTGTTCTGAATCAAAGATACCGGTACTGTCAGTATTTAACTCAAATCAATTATCCTTCTCACCTCTGTCTCTCCCACTTACTCTTTTTAAAGGTTGCCTTATTTGAGGTTGTTGCTGTCCATTGTTGTTGATTTCAAAGGCATCATTTAGAATGACTTGAATACTTTATACATACTAACATTTTATTTCAAAAAGTTTAATTATACTTTGACTTCGAGCAGAGCCTTTTCTGGATTGTGAACTTGTGGGGGATGTCTGACCGATTGTGGTGGACCAGTCTGGGCCAAATTGCCAGAGATTTTTGGTCCCAGTTCAGCTACAGACACAAAACCAACTTTGAGGTACATGTTAAAGGCTTTCCTCAGCTCATATGATGAGACATTTGATGATTTTACTATGCTAATTACACTGCATGAAAAGGCCTGTTTTGGAGTGTGTCCAGACATGTTAAGATCTTTGTAATGGTGATAGGTAAAAGGCCAGAACAAAATCGATATAAAACGATTATAACCAGTCATCAGAAGTCATCTCTTGACATTTCTGGACTTTTCAAACTTGGCGCATGCAAATTAGTTGTTAACACTGGTCATGTGTCCTCATTCTAATTTCAACAGTTTATACTCAGCAGGCAACCTAAAGTTAAAATGCAGTGAACTTAAAGTGCTGTATTTTGGACACAATGCAGCAGAAATAGTTCATTATGTGAAAAAAATTAGTATATTAAATGGTTTTAAAATATTTTCTGTTTGAGGATTCGGATTCACAAGAAGTTTGATGTTATATTGCAATGTTCAAAAACAAATGTCAACAATGGCAAGATCCTTGTTTGGATATAATAATGTAAACAAAAAAAACTCCCAGTCTGCATAAATTGCAATAAGAATATAATAAAAAAGTCAGTACCAAGATTTCTACAGTTTACACTGAGCATGCAACCTTAAGTTGGTACCGAAACATTGGCTTTCAATTTTTATTGTGAGTTATGCAGACTGGGTGCGGGAGTTTTTTGTTCACATGAATCAACTTTTGGTCTTTTCCGATGCACTGTTACAGGCGTGCAAAAGTTTGGTTCCTCAGTGGATAATGTGAAAACCACTCTATCTTCATTTGATATGACAAACAGCTTTTTATGGGGTAGGCAAATAATATCAGAAGGAATTGCAAATTAAACACTAGTCAGCTCATGCTTATCAGTCTTTATTGATTTCCTCTCTGCTTTTTTTCTTAGATTGTGTGCACAAACTTCCTTGTACTTTGTGCAAACTGCTGCCTTGGGCCAATTTCTGAGTTAGCGATCATCTGCTTTGCACTTTGAAATTACAGCAACTTGACTTAACAGCAAATTACGTTAAAGGCATTTAATAAATTAGAGTGGAGACGACACACTGTTTTCCAACAATGTGGAATATGACTATGGCTCAAAACTGAACGGTCTCAGCGCACACTATATGTTATGATGGCCAGGCAAATTACTGTAAGTTGGAGGGCGTAGTGATGGAAAACTCAATAAGACAATCTGGCAAATAAAACCAGTAGTGTGGGTGTCATGATTTTCAATGACTAGTGAAATTAAGAGGACTGGAGTTCACTACAACCCGCTTCTTTCTCTAACTCACAAGAATGCTTTTCTTCGCAATTGTCAATGTGTTTTATGGGTGGTTGTAATCAAAGCCTAACATTTCAGTAAAGCGTTGAGAATGCATTCCAGCGACTTCTATTTAATTTGCCAAGCCACTGAAAACGTGACAACAGTTCAAGGAAGTCCAAGTAATTTTGTTACTTCAAATCAAGATGAGTCTCTTAATTATACAAACAAACACAAAACAATAGAACAGAAAACACAGAGTATTCTGGCAAAAACTGCTAAATGAATGTGAAACACACAGAAACACTCACCACACACATCGGACTTCATGGAACAATGACTAACACCTGAGGGGAGCAGAGGAGAAACATTTAAACACATACTAATGGAGTGATTGGGACCTGGTGTGAACAATGATTGGCAAGACAAAACAAATGAATGGGACCAGGATGAGTTCATGACTGTTGGTACGATGGAATGCGGGAGATGGCGGAGATGTCAAAGGCAAAATGTTAAGAAGCCATGTAAATTCCCTGATAGATTTACATTTTGAAACATACTACTGCGACTGATTTACAAATAAAAATCCTTTTGTCACAGTTCTAGCCAAATATTGTGACAAAATTGAGTGTCAGTTGGCAAGTGATATTAATGAGTAGCATGATTCCAAATATAAAGTTCATTACAAGTATACATATTTTTATACAACTACAAAAGTACATACTAGTTTGGAGATATTTTTGACAAATATTTTACAAATAAAAACATATATCACTGCTTTACCTTTATAATTTTAATATATATTTGATTTGATCCAAACACCTTTAGCTTTCTTAAATGTATTGAGTATGATGTGCTGTAATTTTGGACCAATCTAGTTTCTAGGTTGACATTGTACCTTTCTGACATTGTCAATTTATTGTTTACTGTATTTTCACAGGCTTTGGCTATTTGGCAGGAAGAACTGGCCTGTAGAGAAGTTGCAATTTGCCAGGGCAACTGAGGACATGATGTCTGAAAAGAAGACTGTCCATCGTGGATTTTTGGTTTCCTCTATGAGCTGGCGCTCTGCTGAGGTTGAGTACCTGATCAAATCTGTTGACGAATGAAGGTCTCTTATGGAGAGAAGAGACATTGCCGAAACAAAACCAGTTCCACTCGTCCACAACCCCCACAGCCCTGTCCTGGACACCTGATTGCTCAGAACATTTAAAGAAAAGCTGTGGTTTACCTGGCATCCACCCATGGACACACACACACACACACACACACACACACACACACACACACACACTCTCAAGTCTCAATTGCTGCTTCCAAACACTACTTGACTTTATATAATGTTTTATATCTTTATTAGGGTTTAGTTATTAAGTTGTCCATTACTTAAAATGTTTTGTTTGCCTTTCTATTAGTGCATTACTGTGAGGTTTGTATTGCGTAAATGTTCTATTCACATTCACAATTTATTTTCTATTGTTACTCCTGAAAATCTGTTCATTATTCCAAACTATTGGCCGCCAGTGTCCTTTTGAGAACTTTCCATTTCTTGTATTGCTGTGTGGGTATCTGCAAGTATGTCACGTCCCCGCCTCCGTGATTCCGCGTAGGTGGGGCCTTGGCTCCCTGGGCTAAGATCGCCACACCTGTTCACCATCATCCACTCTAGCACCTGTCCCCGATCAGCGATCACACACCTGATTCCACTTGCCTCCTTACCAACAGTATTTCTATGGAACCCTGATGACTCGTCCCTGCTGGATCAGTGATCTATAGTTGCATGTGTTCCTTGGCTTCTCGCAAATCTACTATCTGTTCGTCCGTGTATATTGTGTTGTCTGCTGTTTGCCGCATACTCTGTGATTACAGGTTTCCAGCAGACCAACCTTCTGCCCATCTCCGACTACTCTGCCTGCTACTTACCTGTACCGCCGCAGCGAGCCTGTGTTCTGATCCTTTGCCCGACCACGAGTACTCTGCCTGCCTACCTGTAGGAGGTTGAACCGGAGTGGTTGATGTTCAAAGCTTCCATTGCCAAAGCTGCTGCAGGGAGCTGTGGACTAAGGTTTCCTAGGTGCCTCAAGGGGTGGTAATCCTCAAACACCTTGGTGGACACCGGTGGTCAGGGAAGACATCAGACTGAAGAAGGAGGCCTTCTGGGATATGTTATCCCGGAGTACTCCGGAGGTGGTTGCAAGGTACCGACGGACCCAAAGGACTGCGACCTCTGCCGTGAAAGAGACAAACAGCAGGTGTGGGATGAGTTCAGGAAGCCATGGAGAAGGACTTTTGGTTGGCACCAAGGTGCTTCTGGAAAACCATCCACCACCTCAGGAGGGGTAAACGGGGAACCATCCAAGCTGTGTACAGTAAGGATGGGAAACTGTTGACCTCAACTGAAGAGGTAATTGGGCGATAGAGGGAACGCTTTGAGGAACATTTTAATCCCACTCACACACTCTCTAGTAGAGGCAGAGCTGATCGAGAAGCATTGTCAATCTCCTTCACAGAAGTCACTGAGGAAGTCAAACAACTCCAAAGTTGCAATGCTCTGGGGATTGATGAAATCCGTCCAGACAAGTTTAAAGCTTTGGATTTTGAGAAGATATCTTGGATGACATGCCTCTTCAACATTGCGTGGGATTCGGGGACAGTGCCAAAGGAGTGGCGGATCGGGGGGTGGTTCCCCGTTAAAAAAGAGGGACCAGAGGGTTTGTGCCAATTACAGGGATATCACACTTCTCTGTCTCCCTGGGAAAGTTTACTCAAAGGTGCTGGAAAGGATGGTTCGGCAGATAATCGAACCTAAGATTGAAGAGGAACAGAACAATGCCAATTCCGTCCTGGTCGTGGAACAATCGACCAACTCTTTACTCATGCAAGGTTATTGAATATGCCTATCCAGTCTACATGTGTTTTTTCTGATCTGGAGAAGGTGAATGACTGGGCCCCTGGGAGATACTGTGGGAGGTGCTGCGGGAGTATGTGGTGAGGAGGTCCCTTCTTAGGGCTATCCAATCCCTGTACGTCCAAAGCGAGAGCTGAGTTCGGGTTCTCGGTCAAAAGTTGGACTTATTCCAGGTAGGGGTTGGCCTACGCTTTTGTAACCAATCCTGTTTGTAATGTTTATGGACAGGATACAGAGGCACCGTCAGTGTGGGGAGGGGTTGGAGTTCGGTCGGCTGGGGATCTCATCGCTGCTTTTTGCGGATGATGTGGTCCTGATGGCATCATCGGTCTGTGACCTTCAGCACTCACTTGTTGTGGATGAGGATTAGTACCTCTAAATCTGAGGCCATGGTTGTCAGCAGGAAACCGATGGAGGGCTGACATAGGCATCAGTGTGCCCCTACCCACATTGTTTGTCATACAAACCACACATTTAGCTAATGTAAAATCCTGGTGCATACAACATGAATATTGTACATAACTTTTGTTTTTCCCTATATGCCAAAAATTTGCAAAATGTGTGACCCCACCCTTGAAAACATAGACTTGGCCATGTACCAACTTAGCAACGTAGGGGTAACGGGAGCGAGGAAGAACAGGGAGGTCATTAGGACCCACCCAAAAGCCTCAGCTTCTGGTCAAAGGAGCATTTAATACGCTGCCAAGGAGAGCCCTCCACAGTGTCAGCGCCTGATTGTAAGTCAGAAACATCATTAAGAGAGAAAACAGTTGGGGGCAGAGAAACCATCTGCCAAATGGGGGAGACAGGAGTCGTGTCTGCTGCCTCAGCAGCCATGTCAGCTACAGCGTTACCATAAGAGACAGAATCAGAGGCGTTAGTATGAGCCTGACATTTGCGCACAGAAATGGAGTCCGGTAGAAAGATAGAGTCATCTGTTAAGACTAACCTAGTCTTAACAGATGCTGTTAGGAACCCACGCTGGAACCACAAAGTACCAAAGTCATGCAAGATCCCAAAGGCATATCTGCTGTCTGTGTAAATATTAACGGAACGATCTTGGGCTAGAATACAGGCTCTAGTGAGCGCAAACAGGTCAGCTGCCTGAGCAGATATGTGTGAGGGTGATCTAACATTTTCAACAACCTCTAATGCTGAAGTGACTGCATATGCCACCATGGGCTCCCCTTTGGGGGAACGCTGGGCGGAGCCACCCACAAAAAACTCAAGATTAGCATTACCAATGGCTGTGTCTGAGAGGTTGGGTCGTGGCTTTCTGACTTCTTCCAATATGGCAGCACAGTCGTGAGGGTCACCCTCGTCATCTGTAGGAGAATGGCAGGGTACAGAAGAGTGCATCTCTTTAGCTTAACATGAGACATTGTCAGGAGAATGTCTTGGTAGTGCAATAGCCTAGCAGGGTGCAAATGTGCTATCTTAGCCTGTGAACTGGGAGAATGAACAGCATGTGGAACAGTGAGAGGGCACATGGCAACAATGTCTGCACAAGCCAGAATAGCCTCAGTAGCTGCGGCAACTGCCCGTAGGCAGCAGACCAGAGCCTGAGAGACTAGATTATTACTTCATTAACAGGTCTAAGATCTTGAACAAATTCGCTTATCCCCATTAACTTTACGAACAGGAAGGATGGCAGTGTTACATAGAGAATCAGGGCAGAGTATTATGGCACCCCTCCCTACCAGGGAATCATGAACAATAGCAATGGCCTCTTCAACTTCCTTACTAAAAGGGTACTGGGCCCTATTGGGCCTGAACATGGATTTCGGTGTGACTGTGAAAGGCTGAACAGCTTTCATTTGTCCAATATCAAACTTATCTTTAGCCCACAGTGTATCAGGAAGGCCCTGACGCAGCGGGGAATCAACAACTGGCAATGTGAACATGTGCAAATGAGGCATAGATCTGTCAAAACCATAAACATCCCGAAAGCCCGGGGAAGCCCAAAATAATGGAACACACCAAACATGCGATGTGGGAGAGAATTTAGAACCATCTTTCATGGTAATACAATCATTCACATCTAGCACAGTTTCCAACCCGGGGCCAGCATCCTCACAGCTAACCTGATTTTCCTTTGCTATTAAAATCTGGGGTATCCTATTAGTAAAGCTAAACAATTATTGTGTTTTTTTGTTGTTAACTGGACCACTAATACACAGTGGTCCTTAGAGATACTGTTAGTGTGTAGCTGAGTGGAAACAGGTGTGTGACAGTTGATGGTGAACAGGTGTGCAATCCCAGCTCAGGGATGCGAGGACCCACCTTCGCTTAGTCGTGGGGACGTGAAAGTACCTCCCTTCCGATGGACGCCTCCAGGCCACCGGCGATGGAAATCCCTGATACTCCAGGTATTGGAGACCGCGACCCCGGCGCCTGGAATCCAGGATGTGCCGAACGGGGAAGGCAGGTGCCCCATCAATAATTCGAGGAGCGGGCGGACGTGGAGAAGGATGGAGAAGGGGGCTGATAAGGACAGGTTTCAGGCCGGACAAGTGAAAGGTAGGGTGCACCTTGAGGGACGGGTCCCCGGAGGACCTAAGTAGAGTAGCCCTGCCGCGATGCCAGGTGTGGTGGCAGCGGCGGATGTGTACCTGGACAAATGGCACAGAGAGATCCCTCTCCTGGGTCAGGAATAGCAGAGATTGAAAACCGAATAGGCACTGGAATCGGGACATGCGGACTAGGGTAGGGTGTTATGGGTATTTTCCACCCAGGGCAACTGGGAGGACCAGGTGGTGGGGTTTGATGAGACCAGGCCGCGAAGGGTGGTCTCCAGGGTCTGGTTGGCTCTTTCGGCTTGGCGGGTGGTCTGGGGGTGGAACCCGGAGATGAGACTTGCGGTGGCATCGATGGCTAGGCAGAAGGATCTCCACACTGCCAAAGTGAACTGCGGTGTTGCCCTCCGAGGTCGAGGGATAGGTGGGACCAGGGGCAGCATGGAATGGTTAGGGTACATAGGAGACCAGAGCTGGGACCGGACAGATTCGGGGACAAACAAACGGCCGGGAAGATCGTTTCCTGGTACAGGCTTGCGCAGAAGGGCTGCCTTAACTGCCCTCCTTGACCTTCCATAGGACAGCACCAACCACACAACCCTTGGGCAGGATTGCAACAGGCAGGGCGCACGACTCCCCCATGGAAAAGATGCGGGACAGGGCATCAGGCTTGGCATTCCGTGATCCAATTTAAATTGAATTGGCCGATGAACAGGGCCCATCTGGCCTGGCGGGAGTTAAGACGCTTGGCGGACCATATATACTGACAAGTTTTTGTGATCAGTCCAAACGAGGAATGGTTTCTCTGCTCCCTCAAGCCAATGACGCCACTCCTGCAGGGTGATCTTGATGGCAAGCAGCTTGCGGTTACCAATGTCATAGTTCGCTTCGGCAGGCGACAGACGGTGGGACAGAAGCTCACAGGGGTGGGGCTTCCCATCCTTAGGGACACATTGGGACAAAACTGTCCCTACCCCTACATCCAAGGTGTCCACCTCGACCACGAATTGACGGGACGGGTCCGGCTGGGAGAGGACAGGGGCCAAGGTGAAACAAGCCATAAGGAAGGCCTCCTCCGCCTCCGGGGTCCAGGAGAAAGGCTTGGCACAGGAGGTAAGGGCAGTCAATGAGGCAGCCACCCGGCTGTAGTTCCAGATAAACCCTGGGTAAAAGTTGGCAAACTCCAGGAACCTTTGCAGCTCCTTTCTGGAGCTCGGTCTTGGCCACTCCAACACTGCCTCCACCTTAGACGGATCCATCCTTACCTCCCCCTTAGAGACGATGTTCCTAAGAAAAGAGATGGTCGGACATGAAATTCACACTTCTCAGCTTTAACATACAGCTGGTTCTCCAGCAGATGACAGAGGACCTGTCTCAAGTGCTGGGTGTGTTCTGTCCCCGGAGAAGATGAGGATGTCGTCCAGGTGCACAAAAATGAAACGCCCTGTCATGTCTCCCATTGACAAGACGCTGGAACACCGCCGGCGCGTTAGTAAGGTCAAACGGCATTACCAGGTACTCAAAGTGACCCATCAGCATGTTGAATCCGGTAAGCCACCCGTCCCCTTCCCTGATTCTCACCAGGTGGTATGCGTTAGAGGTCAAATTTGGTGAAAATAGTGGCGCCCTGGAGAGGGTCAAATGCGGAGTTCATCAGAGGGAGGGGGTATTTGTTTTTAACCCCGCTATTGTTAGGCCGGATTTCACTACTTGGACATTTTGGGTCCTAGAATAATTTCTGTAACAGAAATCATCTATAGTGAGTGTTTATGGTTAACACAACCCCTTTGGCAAAAAAAATTAAATAAAAATTTACACTATTTTGCACTCCCGTTCCATTACATGGCAAAAAAAGTTTTACGACCCACATTTTTGCATTAGTGAATGCTAATTTATTTTTCAAATATGTATGAAATTATGTGGGATAGTTATTTTCGGATATTTCCATGCCTTTATATAGTGATATTACATTGTTTTAGGCTGAAATAAATGGATAAAATAATGAAGAAGGTTGAAAATATAGACACCCCAATAAAAAAGTCAGTTCCTCTACCAAGAAATAAACCCTTATAAAATCATTTAGAAAGACATTACATTCCTCCTTTTATACCGCAATACCCGTAACGGCCACTAGGGGCAAACACTAGATCGGTATTTTGCAGTTATACACAAATTACAAATATTTTTATTGAATCCTTACAGTAATTTTCCTTGAAAACCAATAACATCCCCATACCATGTAGAAAGAATAATATTTTGACATCATTTTTTTATATACAAACGATGATGTGGGATACCATTGTTCATAAATAGCATTGTACTTACCTCTTATGTGGATGGTTCATGTCTCTGAGCTGTTGGAGATGTCTGGCCATTACACTTACGCATTGCATCCAAAACGGTTTCCATACAAATTATCATATTCTAAATACTTTTGCCCGTTCAAATCTAGTCTAAAACGTTGATCTATAATGTCCTTTTTCGGAATGAAAGCGATGCAGGAATAAACGCGAGGCAAGTATTTGTTGATCCTCCATTTTGTCTGCAGCTTGGGTAAGGAGGGGCCACTGATCTGAAGTCGTGCCATAGACCATGTGATTCCCTGGGAGACCTTCTCTGCATTGCTATTGGAAGCCAGGCATCAGATGACCTAGCACAACGTTGTTAGCGTATGGTCAATGAAGCATAGACTAAGGAATAGCAGATGCACTAAACTCCATTACATGGAGTGCTTAACGGCCACCATTTTGGTGCAACCTGGTGTTTTTCTTACGTAGGCTGTGGGGCACGTAGGTAAAAAAAACTACGGCAATTGCTTCATTGGAATTAGCCGCTTAACGGTAAGGGAAATTTATATAAATTCATAATCTATTAAAAACAGTATACAGCTCCGCGAATCCACAGGGTTAACCCGGAGTGTCCCAAAATCAGCGGTATGTGGGGTGAGCTAGTGATTAGAAAACTGATGGTTTCCGGGTGGTTACCGGAGAGTAGTAATTGAACAGATTCGGTCCGGGATGTGACCCTGGCCAATCACCTGCAGTCCAGGGATATGGCTTCTATAGCCTCCTTTAAAGGTTCTGCGGAGTGCCCCAGCTGGTACACCAGGATGGTATCCAAAAAACTGTTGTCAGTCCCGGAGTTGATCAGGGCTTGAATCTGAAGACGAGGACTATTATGGCAGAGTGTGGCGTAAAACAGGATACGAGAACTGGGGTTTGCTGTGGTAGGACTCACTGATGTGTTTTTGGGGACTGGTGGCAATGTAATGCCCTGGACGGCCACAGTACAGGCAGCTTTTACTGTCTCTTTGTCGCTGACGTTCCAATCCGTCTAGCTGAACGGAACGTCATCGGCCCAGTCACACCGGCTCGGGATCCGTGCTCTGGGGTGCAACTGGCTAGGGCAAAGGGGACCTGTCCTTGGTCACAGGCCGTCCAGGTGCCTGCGGTGACGGAAGGGTTCCCACCTGCCTCTCCCTATTGTGCTCCCGAGCACGGTTGTCCATCTGGATGGGCAGGGCGATAAGGCCATCCAGGCTATCCTGTTTGGGGTAATAGATTAGTTTGTTCTTTAGGCGATCATTGAGACCATGAGTGATTGCCGCCTGTAGAGCCTCTCCGTTCCATCCACTCTCGGCAGCCAGGGTACGGAACCTGATAGTGTATCCAGTCACACTGCGTTTCCCCTGGCGCGGCGCCGACATGCAGGCTGAGGCGTCCCTTCCTCGGACCGGGTGGTCGAACAGTTTGCGCATCTCATCTGTGAACAAGGTATAGGACCGGGTCGTCGGGTCCTGTTGCTCCCATAAAGCCAAGGTCTATTCCAGGGCGGGACCGCGTAGCAAGCCCACCAGGTTAGCGATCTTAGAACGGTCTGTGGCATAGGTTCGAGGTTGCTGCGCAAAGATGAGGCTGCATTGCAGGAGAAAGGAACGGCATAATCCCAAGTCCCGTTGTACTTGCCAGTCTGCGTTCTGGCGGTGTCGGCGTGGTTCTGGTTGTGGGTGGCGCGACAGGGTCACTCAGCTGGTCCTGTATGGAGGCGATGCTGACAGAGAGGCATGTGGGTTGCCCATAATTTCCAGGAGCGTTGTCTGTTGCTTGGCCAGTTCGGTTCCTTGGGAAGTCACCGCCTGGCGTACGACGTCCAGATCCGCTGGGTCCATGATTGGCCGGATCATACAGTCAGGAAAGTGAGTTGGAACCCAAGCGCGGATTGGAAGGGCAAGGGGGGAGTGACAGCAAGAGTAATCGGTGTTAGGCAGAGGATTGATACACTGACAGTCGGCAGAAGTACAGACAGGTAGCAGGCAGAGTAGTCGGGGACGGGCAGTAGGTCGGTACACAATAATCTCGAACCGAACGTAATCTCACAAGTAGCTAGGAAGTGCATGTGACTATAGACCATGATCCGGCAGCGAAGAGTTGACAGGGATCCATAGAAATACTGTTAGTGAGGAGGCGAGTGGAAAAAGGTGTGTGATAGTTGATTGGGTACAGGCGTGGGAGTGGATGATGGTGAAAAGGTGCGCGATCCCAGCTCAGGGATGCAAGGACCCTAATCGCGGAGGCGGGGACGTTACATTCGATCAGAAGCCACATCTTATGCTTACAAATTGTATAGAATTGTGTTAATATGGCAGCATGTTCGGTTGAGTTTGATGCTTTGAATGTACTTTGAATTTGCTAATATGAAGCTCTCTACTACCGGCTACCCACATTATCGTCTGTTTCTAGTTTTCAGAGAAGTAAATCCTTTCAAGTTGAAAATATAAATGCACTGGAAAGGAACAGTACATTTTGCCAATCAATTTGACCTTTCAGCTGGCACACTACCATTTTTTACATAAATGTAAGGAGGTAAAAAAATATGTTATGCAAGGACACTGTTTTAGACCAGTTGCAATTCATTAAATAAATAAAAATTACTTCCACAACAGACCAGACATTATGTAATATCAGTCTTCTTTTCTTTATCAGAAGGCAAGAAAGCTACCCTACAACTTTCTAGTAGACAGTTCAAAGAAGACTGTGCTCTGTCATTTGTAATATAAAAAAAGCAATTATAATGTAATTCTACAAAATAGTAAGGTGGCCAATAATTGGGGACGGTGTGACAACTGCGCCCTCTGCTGTCTCTCCTCCTCCTGCAGCGGGCGGGCTCCGGCGTTCGACATCACCTGCCTTCTGACACCGCCGCCCATCTCATCTATTCATTTCACCTAGTGTCTTGTTTAGCCCATTTTCCCCAGTATATGTTTCCTCTGCTCCCCTGGTCTTTGTGTGTTATTGTCTCACCCATGTGAGGACATTTTGAACAACGCCTTAATATAAAAAAATTAACGAAACTACTTTGGCTTCATGTGTCCCTGCTCCTAAATTCCCTCCGCAGCTCTGACAGATGGTGGCCGATAATAGGGGGTTGAATCTTTTAGCCACATCACTAGCCAACTACCTGAAAATATGAATACTCTCTGATATATAAAAAAATATCATTAGTGACATACTAGCTAACATTTTTATGTCACTAATAATCATTGTAAACCTTGATGACTAGATCAAATGAGTAACTCGGTACGAGATATTTTGCTAAATTGCTGTTGGATATGACGATCATTGGGGGTTCTACCAGATTAGTTAGCCATGATGTGTTTTTGAAATCACATTGCTTCATGCTAGTGGAACAATATTCCAATCTGACAGCTGTATTTACCATTGTTTTTTATTATGGTTGAAGCACACATATCTTAAACACATCTCAAGTAGAGCAAAAATGCTTTCCAGATATCCTTAACCAAAAGGGGTTGCTCTGCATGCCCCCACATGAGACTTCTGTGCCAGAGTGTTCATTTGTAATGATGCCATGTTGTTCTAAACACCGTCTTACTGGTTTTGAATATTAGGCCTAAATTTATCTATCACATGTATTTCTAAAGCCCTTTTTACATTAGCAGCTGTCACAAAGTGCTTTTACAAAACACCCAGCCTGAAACCATAAGGAACAAGCAACAACAATTTTGAAGCACAGTGGCTAGGAAAAAATGCCTTAGAGGGTCTATCTTTACCTGAAGACGGTAGATCTCCTTCAATTTGAAATTGCAGCAACGACAATGGCATAGTGGTACTTAACTTTGGGTGTTCAGGGACGAGTAGCTCCATTAGCTATGTTAAAATAGAATCTGTGTTGAACGGTTGGGTTAAAGATCAGTACATGAAAATAATATGTTGCTAAATTTATAAAGAAGAACTTAACTATTTAGTTTGTATGAAGAAAATTCAAAAAAGTTTGGCAGTTGGACATCTCTCTGAAACCTTTTATATTCTCAAATAACAGAAGATTATTTTTTGGCACCAAATGATCCCTAGTCTCTATCTTCTTGTCCTCTGTGTTCATTTTCTTGATCGATCCTCCTCTCTTTATCAGCAAGCCGTCCTCCACACTATTCGTTCGCAGTGATGTTTCTGGCTGGTTAGAATTAGCTGTTCAGAGTACCTACACAGCTAATATCGTTTCCCCAACATGCGTACATTGTTGCTTTGTTAGGTTGTGGATTTTACTTTTGTTAGTTTTAGAGCTATCACGGAATTGGGATAGTTTAAGGATACTCTCTTTAACTCACTTTAAATTGGGGTGAGTGAGATGCGTGATCAGAACAACGTATTGTATTGTTTGATTGATTTGAGACATACAGCTTGAGTTTTGAATTGTATACATGCATTGTCTTAAAATAGCAAAAGGTCAGTGTTCTAAGAGTGCTTGTAGATATGTGTTGACTGAAAGGATAGCGCCGTTTGCTTGCCAGATTCCAACCTTAATACTAATAATCTGAATTAAAATTCTTAAGTGGACAAACTGATTCTAAAATCAACACCTAATGAATTGTATACACATACGAATATGATTATAGCAAACATGGCACACCAGCAAAAAATTAAATACTAAATCACAGTTTTCTGCAGTTTAGAAATTGCATTAATGCTCTTATCATGATTTCAATATAATTTTGATTAAATGTAGCCCTACTCTTCAGCTGCAAAATAATTATATATTCTTTTTATCATATATCCATAGCCGCCATTGCACCAAGTACCTGTTTCGTAGTCTTAGTTATCTTGAAACCTCTTACAAATGTTGCTGATTTGAGGCCAGCTGTGACAACTATAGTCTTTAATTACTCAACATTCCAAAGCCTCTGCATTACGACGTATCGCGACACACAAACCTCACCATTGTTACAACCACACCCCCTCTGTGAGGTATTAACACATCAATGAAGGGCAGATTGTGACTGGCAATGGTTCCAGACCTTGACTTAACGACTGTCCACCAGTAAAGACATTAGGATGTTTCGCAATTTTTACCCCATAACCCCATCTTTTCAACCCCTCCCCCCATCCTTTTCCAATGAATGTGTACATATAAAAAGATGTGCAATCATTTAAGTAGTGTAAACAAGTTCAACAAGAAAATGCTTGTTTTTACCCTCACAGCGATGCAGCAACAGAACGTTCTTTGAAGTACACAAACAATTTAACAGGTTTACAAGAAAATATGTTAAATAAATGAATATCAAATAAAATAAAATATTTGTATTACTAAAAACAGCAATTAAATGAATAATAGTTACGTTTAAAGTGGACATGCTTGCTTGTAGGTTCCCACACAGCAATAAGGTAGAACGTTTTAAAGGCTCACTGGCGGCCAAAGTTTGGAATAATTGGAAAAATTGGCAATGTGAATTAAACCTTTACACAATACTAACCTCACAGCAATGCACCAATTGCAAGGCTAAAAACAAATAACAAAACATTTTAAATAATGGACAACAAAATAACTACACCCTAATAAAGATACTAAAAACTATATCAGTAAAGTCTCTGGTAGCAGCAATTGTGTGTGTGTGTGTGTGTGTTTTGCAAATCTGTTTAGTTCAAGTGACCTTCACTGGTCAGCTAATTTGATCAGGACACCAAATATCCAACATCCACACCAGACATGTCCTCAGTTGCCCAGTAAACCACAGCTTCTATTCTCTTTAAATGTTCTGAGTGATCAGGTGTCCAGGGCTATGGTGGTAGTTTTGGCAACGCCTCTTCTTCCCATAAGAGCGGTTGGCTCATTAGTCAGCTGTTTTGATCAGGTACTCTAACTCAGCCGAACGCCGGCTAGGAAAGGAAACCAAAAATCCACTGAGGTCAGTCTTCATATATGATGTCATGTCCTCAGTTGCCCCAGCAAACTGCAACTTCTCTTCAGCCAAGAATTCTTTAACACTAGAACCACCAGGCCTTTTTACCCCCCTATAACAGCCAGAGCCAAACGCCGTTTGGCGTAATTAGCATACAAATCATCCCTATAAGCATGGGAAAATGCCATACAAGTGTTCCATGTGGGATAGACCTTTCTTATTGGAGGATAATAGACAGTGTAATGGTTGGCTGCACTGACCGCCAACTATGTGTACTGGCATACAATACTGTGTTAAATTGTAATTATTGGAGAAAAATGAAAGAACTATGGAAGGTTAACATTCTATGCTTAATTAAGATATTTCTCCGCTGACTTCTGGATGCATGAATTTTGTTCATGGATAAAAAAATTACAGAATCTAAAAATAAGTTATTGAGAAATTGTGAAGAGTTAGTAGAAAAAGAGGAGATATTCTCTTTTACATTTGTAGAATGTTAATCTTCAGTAAAACAAGCACAAACATTTCTGAGACAGGATATTTGTGCAATTTAGTTTTTTCTTTCCCTCCTAAAAGAATGTAGATTTATATTTTTGTTTTACTTTTGATGAATTAGACTATACAATAAACTGAATCTCTTATTGAAACATTTTAACCCATGTGATAAGTAGTCTATATAATTTGTATTATGTTTCAATATTAGACAAATTACATTTTCATTCATCTGGGAGTATCACACATTCATCCATTGATGCTTTGCATTCAGCGAGGGGCGATTAACGCCTTGGTACCACTTGGGTACCATCGCTAAGTGGCATGGGCTATTGGAGGATTAAGTCAGAAAATAGGGTAAATAGTCTCTAAATAATTTTCTGTTGGTCAGTTTAGAATTCTAACAAAGGAACAATGTAATATACGCCTATTGAAGAAAAGTCATGGAAGGAGCTTTCAAAATAGCAATTTGATTTTAATTACAAACTCAACTGCCAATTGGCGTAGGCATTTGGGCGGTTCTAGTGTCAAGCCAACTAGCCAAAGCCTGTGATATTAAAGAAGACAATAAATTGACAATGTCAAAACCGTACAATATCAAACAAAAAATCTAGCGTGGTCTAAACATAATAGCAAGTCATACGCTTCACATTTAAAGAAGCTAAAGGTATTAGGATAGATTCAAATACATAACATCATGAAGGTAAAACACCCAGATAGCACACATGTCTTGCCGATGTCAGTATAAGATTGGAAGATCGAAAGCGATTTAGAGCGTAGAGTGGAGGTACCTGTGGACGATTGTAAGAAATTTGTAGCCAGCAAATGGGTCCGCGATGGGCTGTTCTAAGCGTTTACTCTGTACAATCCTGCGTGGTCTTTCCCGTGGCCATTTATTTCCTTACCTATGTCCGATACAGACCTCATCTGGCGACAAGACATTTTTGCTACCAAACAGTTTTCATAGTTTGCGTACTCACCTTATGTTCTATCTCGAAATCAAGTTAGCTAGCTTTGTTATATGCGTAGGTAAGCAAATTGTGTTTATATGGGAACTACAACAATGTGCTAAGTACACTGGTATTTTTTGTAACTGAGGGTTTGGCTTTTCGTCCAAACGCAAAACTGCATTTTAGGTAACTGAAATAGGACCTTTTGAAAAACTTGTTTTAAGGTGAACGCTTTCAGTGTTTACAGGGAAACTGAGATTTTAGCTTGTAATGTCGGTGTGCCTCTTATCTCCAGTTGGACGTCAGAGTGTGCGCCGTTCTCTTGTTTACATGTGGGGATTTTGTGCAGTTACGGATGTAGCCAATATAATGCTGGTTTTAATCTTGCTAACAGGACTTAACATCTTTACCCAAATGTACAGTTAGTCTCCCAAGGTGGCCCCCTTATGCTGATGAAGTCCACATTTTAAACACTTTGTTCAGATCTCCCCACAACCAGCCGAAAGATAGAAGCAATACCCAACATGAGCACTCTTTGAAACAGGTAATATTTTGTGTACAGACATATTTATTTTAGAATGTATGTATTTGTAATACTACATAATTTTTATTACCTTCATTATCTGTGCATGGTCCTTGTCATCTGTAACAGAATATTTTCACAAGATTGCAGAATGGTGGGAGAAGTCATGTGTGACATCAGACCGCAACACTGACTAAGAGCAAGAATGCCAGAGGCCAACAACATATCAGGTGAGAAAATACTAGTTTTTTATTTTATTACTTAGGCCTGATGTAGGAAATAATGAAGTGAGTAAAATATTTCCAAACAATTACTCTAGTAAAATATTTGGACTAAAATACGTTGGTTAAAAAGGCTTTTCAACTAATTTGTTCTTTCAAATATAAATCAAAAGGACTCCAGTCATCCTCATTAACAGCCTCGGGAGGAAGATAATCATCCACCATATCACAACCATACCTTGCCACTAAAAAAGGAAAGGCAAGGAGACTCCTCTTAAAGCCACTCCTCCATTGTTTGGGAGAGCAAACACAAACCACCAAAATTGCATTAGTAGTGGCAAGTGAAGCAGAAGGGTGAACAGGGTCATATATGAAGTAACATACAAATGTTGATGTTTGTTCTTTAAGTCACTAGACATCCAGATCCAAGTTCCATGCCAGACCAGATCACAGGCTAGACCAGAGCAATATCTGAAGGGAATTAACTTAAATAGACATCGTGAATAAACTACCAGAACACAGGTGGGCACAGGGAACATACATTTGCCATGATCCAGGGCTGCTTAGATCTTGGCACAGCTTGACCACTCTTTTCATATCTTCTATTTGTGTCCCAACAGTGAGTTGGAGGCCAGGAGTGAAGGTTTAACCTACAATTTCAAGTCAAATGGAAGAAAGTAAGACTCTTGGAAGTTTGTTAAATGAGTATAACACAAAATAACAGTCCTGTAGTCCTGTTATACTTTCAATGTTACTCAGCCCTGTACTTGTCTCTTAGCACCAAGACCTTGTTTTCAGACCTGTGAGGAACGTCATTATCTTCATCCGCTTATCCATTGTCGGATCACGGGGGCAGCAGCTCCAGCAGGGGACCCCAAACTTCCCTTACCCAAGCTACGTTTGCCAGCTACGACTGGGGGATCCCAAGGCGTTCCCAGGCCAGTGTCGATATATAATCTCTCCACCTAATCCTGGGCCTACCCCGAGGTCTCCTCCCAGCTGGACGTGCCTGGAACACCTCCCTAGTGAGACGTCCTGGGGGCAACAGACGCCCGAACCACCTCAAATCGCTCCTTTCATTGCAAAGGAGCAGCAGCTCTACACCGAGTTCCTCACGGATGACTGAGCATCTCACCCTATCTCTAAGGGAAACGCCAGCCATCCTTCTGAGAAAACTCATTTCAGCCGCTTGTACCTGCGATCTAGTTCTTTCAGTCATGACCCAGCCTTCATGACCATATGTGAGGGTAGGAACGAAAATTGACCGGTATATCGAGAGCTTTGCCTTCCGGCTCAGCTCTCTTTTCGTCACAATGGTGCGGTAAAGCAAATGCAATAAAAATCTCCAGCTCCATTTTCCCTCACTCGTGAACAAGACCCTGAGATACTTGAACTCCCTTACTTGGGATAAAACCTCATTCCCTACCCAGAGAAGGCACTCCATCGGTTTCCTGCTGAGAACCATGGCCTCAGATTTTGAGGTGCTAATTCTCATCCCAACCGCTTCGCACTCGGCTACAAACCGGTCCAGTGAGTGCTGGAGGTCACAGACCGATGATGCCATCAGGACCACACCATCTGCAAAAAGCAGCAGTGAGATCCCCAGCCCACCGAACTGTAAAACCTCCCCAACCCAACTGCATCTCGATATCCTGTCCATAAACGTTACAAACAGGATTGTTGACAAAGCGCAGCCCTGACGGAGGTCAACCCCCACCTGGAATGAGTGACTTATTACAGAGAACCCGAACACAGCTCTCACTTTGGAAGTACAGGGACTGGATAGCCCTAAGAACGGACCTCCTCACCCCATACTCCCGCAGCACCTCCCACAGTATCTCCCGGGGGACACGGTAATACGCCTTCTCCAGATCCACAAAGCACATGTAGACTGGATGAGCATATTCCCAGGCCCCCGTCAATAACCTTGCAAGACTACAGAGCAGATTGGCGGTTCCACGACCAGGACGGACTCCGCATTGTTCCTATTCAACCTGAGGTTCCACAATCTACAAAACCATCCTTTCCAACACCTTTGAGTTGACTTTCCCAGGGAGGTTAAGCAGTGTGATACCTCTATAATTGGCACACACCCTCTGGTCCCCCTCTTTGAACAGGGGAACCACCACCCCAGTCTGCCACTCCTTAGGCACTGCCCCTGACTCCCACACAATGTTGAAGAGGCGTGTCATCAAAGACATCCCCTCCACATCCAAAGCTTTCAACATTTCTGGACGAATCTCATCAATCCCCGGAGCTTTGCCACTGTGTAGCTGTTTAACTACCTCAGTGACTTCTGCCAAGGAGATTGACGATGCTTCCCCATCAGCCTCCAGCTCTGCCTCTACTAAAGAGGGCATGTTAGTGGGATTTAGGAGTTCCTCAAAGTGTTCCTTCCATCGCCCCAATACCTCCTCAGTTGAGGTCAACAATGTTCCATCCTTACTGTACACAGCTTGGATGGTTCCCCGTTTCCCCCTCCTGAGGTGGCGGACGGTTTTCCAGAAACACCTTGGTGCCGACCGAAAGTCTTTCTCCATGTCTTCCCCAAACTCCTCCCCACACCCGCAGTTTTGCCTCTTTCACGGCAGAGGTCGCAGTCCTTCGGGTCTGCCGGTACTCTGCAACTGCCTCCGGATAACATACCCCGGAAGGCCTCCTTCTTCCTTCGGACGTCTTCCCTGACCACCAGTGTCCACCAAGGTGTACGAGGGTTACCGCCCCTTGAGGCATCTAGGACCGTTAGGCCACAACTCCCCGCTGCAGCTTCGGCAATGGAAGCTTTGAACATTGACCACTCAGTTTCAATGCCCCCATCCTCAACAGGGATGTCAGAAAAGCTCTGCCAGAGGTGTGAGTTAAAGATCTTTCAGACGGGGGCCTCCTCCAGACGTTTCCAGTTCACCTGCACTACCCATTTGGGCCTTCCTGGTCTGTCCAGAGTCTTTCCCCACTCCCTGACCCAACTCACCACCAGATGGTAATTGGTTGACAGCTCCGCCCCTCTCTTCACCCGAGTGTCCAAAACATGCAGCCTCACATGGTGTTCGTTATAGATAATCCATGACTAGCACAGAACTCTAACAACAAACAACCACTCGAGTTCAGATCAGGGAGGCCGTTCCTCCCTATAACGCCTCTCCAGGTGTCTCCATCATCGCCCACGTGCGCGTTGAAGTCCCCCAGCAGAATTATAGAGTCCCCTACTGGAGCCCCGTACACGACTCCGTTCAGGGTCTCCAAGAAGGCTGAATACTCTGAACTGCTGTTTGGGGCATACGCACAAACAACAGTCAGAGTTTCCCCCCCACAACCAGTAGGCGTAGGGAGGTGACCCTCTCATCCACCAGGGTAAACTCCAACATAGCAGCGCTTTGTATCCCCAAAAATTTATTTTTGTTGCCAAACACAATAATCTCAGTTTTATCTTAGTTTAATTGTAGACAATTTTGGTTCATCCAGGCATTTATGTGCTCTATATAATGAAACCGAGAGTCTATTAAGCTGTTGTCATACGGTTCGAGAGACATTTATATTTGAGTATCATCAGCATAGCTGTGGTAGTTAATGTTGTTGTTCTGTAGAATTTGGCTGAGAGGTAGCATATAGAGATTGAACAGAAGCGGTCCGAGAACCGATCCCTGTGGAACTCCGCATGTCATAACCACCCTAACAGATTCATGATTACCAATGGTGACAAAGTAACTCCGGCCATCTAGATAAGATCTGAACCACTCAAGGACTGTCCCAGAAGGTCCTACCCAATTTTCCAACCTATCTATAAGTGTTCTATGATCTACAGTGTCAAAAGCTGCACTGAGATCTAGAAGAGCTAGAACAGTTATTTTATCTGAGTCAGAATTCAGACGTATATCATTTAAAACTTTTATCAGGGCCGTTTCAGTACTGTGGTGGGGTCGCAAGCCTGACTGAAATTTGTCTAAGAGACCTCCTGAGGTCACAAAATCGGTGAGCTGATTGAATACAACCTTCTCAATGATCTTTGCGATAAAAGGGAGATTAGAAACAGGTCTGTAGTTGTTCATTATAGATGCATCCAGTGATTTCTTTTTTAATAGGGGCTTAATGGCAACTGTTTTTAGAGATGTTGGGAAAATGCTCGATTGCAGGGAGCTATTAACTATTTGCTGCAGGTCCATTGTTATAGAGTTAAAAATTGTTTTTAAAAAGTCTGATGGCAGTGTGTCGAGACAACATGTAGAAGCTTTAAGATGTTGAACTGTTTCTTCTACGTATTTTTGATCAATTGTAGTAAATTGTGACATAATAACCAAGTTATGTCTTTGTGGTCGAATTGATGGTACAGTGTCCTTGTTAGACTGTGTAGTGCTGGTCCGCCTAATACTTTTAATTATTTCACTAAAGAAACACGCAAATTCATTACATTTCACAGTGGACATGAGTTCTGATGCTATCTGCGTTATTGGGTTTGTAAAGCTTTTCGACCATGACAAATACAGTGCGGGTATTATTGATATTTTTGTTAATCATTCCCGATAAATGTTGCTGTCTGGCTCTCCGTAACTCATTGCTGAAGCTACCAAGGCTTCGTTTATAGATGTCATAGTGAATTTGAAGTTTAGTTTTCCTCCACTTGCGTTCTGCTTTCCTACATTCTCTTTTCATCATGCTTACCATCATGGTTGTTCTCCATGGTGTTTTCTGTTTACTCATAGTTTTCTTTACCTTTACTGGTGCAACACGATCCATGACATTCAATATTTTGACATTAAAATTATCAAGGAGCGCATCAACTGATTGAGCCCTTATTGTTGGAAAGATAGCTACGGCTTCCATAAACTGAGCATTGGTACTCTCATTAATGTACCTTTTCTTAATAGAAACAGAGTTTACTGGAACATTCGGGGTGATTAATGATTAAAAAAAGACACAGAAATGATCAGACAGGATCATGTATTTAACCACGACATATTGAGACCTTTTGAGATAACCAGATCCAGAATGTGGCCTTGAGTGTGTGTACGTTCTTTCACATGTTGAGTGAGATCAAAAGTGTCAAGTAATGCAAAAAGTTATTTGGCATTATGGTCCGTAATATTATCTATGTGGATGTTAAAATCCCCTGTAATAATAAACAAGTTATAATCAACTGATATGACAGAAAGTAGTTCTGCAAAATCATCAATAAAATTTGAAGAGTATTGCGGAGGTCTGTAAATGGTTTCAAAAGAAATAAAATTACCAAATGTATTTTCTTTGCAATGGAATGTATCTTTGAATAGGGCATCCACTCCACCTCCTTTCCTACCATTACGACACATATCCATATAGCCAAATTTTTCAGGTGCTGTCTAGTTAAAAATTGTTGCACTACAATCTTCAGTTAGCCACGTTTCAGTGAGAAACATAAAATCTAGGTTGTAGGATATTATAATGTCATTTACCAATAATTATTTGTTAACAAGAGATTTGATATTAAGTAAAGCCAGCTTAATAGATATAATAGGGGTTTCTGGGCAAGTAGGTTGGCGTGTTACAGTTAACAGATTTGACAAGTTGACGTTATAAGTTGCATGGACATTGTTCCTTCTATTTTTAATCAACACAGGAATAGATACTGGGTCCTAGCTTGTACTCAAGACAGTCAGCATTGCTATTTTCACTATAGCAGGGACCCAAAGCACATCATCGACTATACTCTGTGCTCTGTGGAAATAAAGGACAAGGTTGTTGACGATGTGGCAGTTGTCTGAGCAATCATTTTAAATGAGGGGGAGGGGTGGGGCATAGGGAGTGTAGTGGAAGGGGAAAGGGAGAGTTTGGTGGAGGGGTAGAGGGGGAGTCTGGTACAGGGTGAGGGGGAGTGTGGTAGAGGGAGGGAGGGGCAGTGTAGTGGAGGGGATGATGGGAGTTGTTGTGGCCCCATTTGGGACAAGGACAACTTCTCAAAGCATTGGGTGATTTTAGTTAGAGGGTCAGGAGAGGGGGTGCGATACTTTGTTCATGAGTTCTGTCCTTCATGCTTATCTTGTGTGGATATGGCATTCCAAGAGCGTGACGTATGTTGGCACCAAGCAGCCGGCATCCCATGATGTTTGGACGAACACCATCAGGTCTAAAGCGGTCTTCACAGTTCCAAAAAAGATCGAAAATGTCAATAAACAATGTCAGCCATGTATTCAGCCCAAGGAGTCTGCTAAAATATTCAATTCCTTTCCCCAAGGTTGGAATGGGGCCTAAGATTAAAACATGTTGTTGAAAGTTGTTTATTTTCTCAAGTAGTGTAGAAAAATCCCTTTTCAGGTTTTCTGAGCCCGTTTTCCTTTGTAGAATGTCAAAAGACCCAGTGTGGATAATAATCTTCATGTTGCTTGGATGTGTAGAGAGAATAACTGGCAGGAGTTCCGTTAGCTCTTTGACTGATGTGTCAGCTATGGTAAGGATTTCAGTCTTTGCCAATCTGATATACTTTGTTATGTCATCCCAAATCAAGGTAGCATCAGGTTTATAGTTTGCCAAGTTTTTTCTTTCTCTCGTCCTATCAGTGATTTTAGGGCTATTTCTTGTATTTTGGTTAGCCCTAATGCTGTTGTTGTGGTTTGCTTACCTGGGTTCATTTACACACATTTCATTCCGAGTCAGTGGACCGTACCTGTTTTGCAGTGAGAGTTCGGGTGGTGTATTGAGAGTTGATGTTCTCTTATTTGATTTCTTACTGGATTTGCCTCCGCGGCGCACGACGTCAGACCAAGTCCCTGCTGGAGTTGATGACTTCGGTCTAGCCCCGGTGTTGGGCCAGTAGAATGTTTAATTGGGGAAGGCTGGTTTGAAAGGCTCTGCGGTTAATCCAGTGGCGTTTGCACATGTCCAAGGGAGAGTGTCAGCCAGGTCCGTGGCAGAGTGGTCAAGATTTGAAGTAATCCCATGTATACCAATCTTTGTCTGCACATTAGCGTTTGTTAGCTCGACCCCTAGAGTTGCTGCAACAGAGTCAATGAATTGTTCACTTTCCCGTATTTCAAGCTGTGTTATCGTCTCATTCAGTCGCCCGTGCTGACAATGTTTTGATCTATTCACCAGTTTTGACTGCGTTCTGTCAAGTATAGGGAAGTCTTTAGAGCTCTCTAGCATTGAGTTAGCCTGTTGTGCTGCGTTAGCTTTAGCATTTGTTGATTCACCTACACGACAAGACCCACAGTCCGACCAGAGAAGCGCTCGTGTGACTAAATCTTCTAAGCGGTTGATCCGTTCCTCCAACAGCTGTCTTAGCTCCTCCATTGGAAAAATTAAGTCAAAAATGCAAAAGAACGCTGGGGTCCTCTTTTAAACATGTACTTAAAATTGTAAAAATATGAATAAAACAATATGAATATGAATAAAACAAATACAGAACAAAAATGAAATAAAGGTCAAAGATTTTAAGAAAGCTAAAAAGTAGGAAAAGAAAGAAAAACTGGCAAGAAGCAGGGATCAGGAGAGTTGCATTATGCGACTAACAGGCATGAAAGCAGGAAGCAGGACTCATAGGGACACACAAACCTCGATAAGGTGATGGTTCCCGGAGAGGCAGTGAGTAACGTGTCCCACCAAACTCTACAGGTACTAGTTGTTTAACATTATAAATAAAATAACTGGAGGGTCCCTTGGAAATGCTTTTAAAGACGTTGCACCTACTTCAAACACCCAATTCAACTAAAATGTTAAAGTAGTATGTCAACACCTAACAGTACAAATGTACAGTTGTAATGCTTTGTTTGCATTATAGAACTAAAAATTGTCCTCAGCTAGGTACCAAATCTTAAGCAAACCATGTGGTGTGTGTTCAAAAAGGACTTCACACTGGACTGAACTGGTGCAGTTATCCAGTCAATGCCACTGAAGGATGCTGTTATGTGTAAGTTCAACACATGCTTATTTTTCTGTTAAACATTGGTGGACAAAGCCAACTCATCATTAGAAATGTGAATGCTGCCCATACTTCAATGTTTCCTCTGTAAATGTATCTTGCTCTGGTGGGAATGTTGTTGAGCAGGGCCGCCCTCCATTTATTCTCTCGTTCCTTCCTCACTTTCTCTTCTGTTATCTCCACCTCTTATTTCGACTCTTCTATCCTCTGTTCCACTATGGTCTACTCTATCCTCCTTAATGTAACTTGTTGGCACTCCACCTTCTTTACCATTCTGTCTCTCATTATAAAGACTTTTCTCCCCTGCTTACTTAGTAATGCGTACACTTCTTATGAAAATGCAGAGCTTAACCTTAAAGAGATGGTCATAATTTCTCCTACTCAGATTCAAGTCATTTCATCCAACTTTGAAATTGGCGGACACTTGTCCCTTCTCCCCCATCTCTCTTGTTGCAACGGCTTAAAACGTTTAACTCTATGAAGAAAATCACATTGCAAACCGATACATTTAATATTGGATTAACAATCATGGATATGCTTGGAAATAGGTATGTTTGTGTTAGCTAGCCAAACTTGCTTTACCTAGCATCTGTGTTTCCTAGAACATGTCAATATAATTGGGGCAGCAATATTGATAGCTACATCTTTTGGTGACTGGCCTTTTCTCTATCTCTAACGTGTGTTTCTTTGATGACTGGCCCAATCCTTCCATCTCTATCCTGCTGGCAAACATTCTGATATCATTTGTTAAGCGTAGGGAGAATGAGAGTGGTTTTGATCGCGGTCAGGACGTCTGTTTTCCTGTTTCTACTCGTCTGCATAGAGCGTATTGGTGGCTCTGACTATGAGAGTGGGATCAGCATTTCTCAAATTGCATACAGAAAATCGGTCAATGTGCTACCCATAAGAACGGTTTTGAACGTTGTCTAACAAACAATGTACATTTTTCTTTACGTGGCACCATCATGTTAAATCGATTGCTTCATAATCACTGTTATACTTATTGCAATCGCTTTATATTTGTTTTTCAGGTTCTGTTCCTAAAAACCCACGTTTGCCAGGAATTACTGAGGTCCAGGTTGAAAGGGCAGGGACGGCTGGAGGGAGAGACCTGCAGAAGAAGAGGACGATTAATTTGTAGACTATTTAATAATGCACAATTGTTGAGTGTTTTTGTTTGGGCTTCTTTTGTTTTTAGCCTATTAAAGTACAGCTATTAAATGTCAGCGGAGAAGCATCATTCAAACATCAGTGTAAGGGAAAAAAATCGACATCTACATGACATCTGGCCGATGAGCAGCTAACGTCTATACTGAATTCTTCCAACATCTCGTGTGTATGTCGGGCCGACATTGGTAAGATGTATGTGTTTCATCTGGGAAGTTTTTTTGAAATTTTTTTTTTGAAAAAAGAAATTACTTTTTCTAGTTGTATAAATAATTTGGATACTTGTAACCAACTTGATATTTGCAATCATTAATAACACTTGCCAACGTGAAACACAGACACTGAGTTTTTCACAAAAATCTTGCTAGAACTAGTCTGCGGTAGTATGTTTCACAGCATTTGCAAACGGATATACCCATGAGGACTCTGACTGGCAGGCCATACCTTTTTCTTCCAATTAACTGAATTTATCATGAACGTGACATTTTCATTATTAACATATCTGAGTAGATCCTGGAACACACAGTGCCAGAGTTTCAACTCATAATGATGCAGAGGACGAAAAATATGTCTAAGTACGGTCGGCTTCTCGGTTTTTTACAGGATAACAAACCTTTTAGATGATTTTTCCACCTAGTTAGATGCACAATTCTTTACTGACGTCTACTAGCTAAATTAATAAAATGTAATTCTAGCAACTAGCAAGAAATGGCTACATAACGTTTTGTCTTTGACATGGATCTGTAATTACCACGAGAATAATAAAAATTCACTTTGCACAATTCATATATTGGGGCGTATACAGATCAGTTGAATATGGTTCAAATCATAAGATGTATATTTTGTTGATCACTTAAAGTGCTTGCATTTGTTCTACACGTTAGTTTCATCTGCTAGGGCTATAATGGCAGTTTTTTATACTTTATAAATATTTCTGCTCCAAAGAACAGGGTACAGTTTCAGCATAAAAAATATAATGTAAATTCCAGCTAGTATCTATTTTTCCATTGTAGTAATTTAGCATGTTATTATACCGATAACATTTGTATTTTTTCAATCAAAATAGTTTTACTTTTCAAATGCCGCATTGAACTAACTGGATAAAAGGGTTAGTATAGTATCAACAGCTGAGGTACAAGCAGGTAGGAGAAGCTGACCATGCTGAAACAATTTTTTTCTTCTCTGCAATACATCACTATCAGTTAAAACACTACTTCTAGAATATAATCAGACTGGTTTAAATCGGACTCAACATACCCTCAGTTCATTGGTCAGAAAACACTATGCCATGCCGATCAGCGTCCTCGTGGGTATATCCGCTTGTAACTGCTGTGAAACATTAGTTCCCCGGAATGTAACTCCGGTTATGAGTGGAGCAGAGCCCTCTAGAGGGGCTTTAGCTCCTAGTGGTTTACCCCAGCCGTGTCAGCGGCCATACTGAAAACTCATCATGCAAGATGCAACAGCCAATCAGGCCACGCCTGCCCCCTATATTGGACCTGTGAGCCCAGAGAACACCACCCTATTCAGCAACATATTCGTGGGACAGCAGGGCAACAGGTCTGTTGGGCTGGACTCGGCTTGCTCTTCCAATTCACAGCGAATCCCAATAGCTGAATGGAATCCTCGTACACTCATAGGCCCTGCCCTGAAAGGCACACCGGAAAATATTCCTGTGTCTGCAAACAATCGGGACATGGAAGTAAGCATTCTTGAGGTCTTTGCTCGAACAGAAATATCCCGGCAGAAAGGCTTCTCTAGAAGGTGAGTGGTGGTGAGCATACTGAATGGTTGTTTGGCTATGTGCGCATTGAGATTGCGCAAATCTAATATTGCCTCACTCCCCCGACTTCTTGGGAACCAGGAAGTAGCTGGAGAAAAAGGGGCTTACTTCCATGCACAGGACCTTGGACATGGCTCCTTTGCAATGACATCACCGTTTCCACAATTCCAGAGAAACGGGTGGTGCCGAGCGAAACTGAATTAGATAACCCAGTCTGATCGAGCCAGGCTGACTTGGTACAGTGATAACGCCACTCCCAATAATGCTCTGAGAGCAGAAGAGCATGGAGTTAGGGGGTGTTGGTTAGAAAAATGTCTATCCTTCTGCCCCTACCTCCGCGCCAGACTGAAGAGGAAACAGCCCAAGGAGGGAAGGGAAAAATTAGTCCCCAGATTGAGCACTAACCACTCAGCCATCTAGCTGCATACCAAATACAGCGCTCTTACTGATGGGAATCTGAGTGAGAGGAGCTGACTTTGCATACGCTGACTTTGCACCCTGAGAAAGGACGCGTTGCCAAGGAGACGCCGGGTAGTATAAACAGGAGTCTCAATCAAAAGGAACAGTGAACGCTACAGAGATGAGAGCCGACAGCTTTACCTGAGGTTGACCCTATCACAGCGAGTGGGTTGGGAATTCACTAATTTATTTCTGTAAGCCCAAGTGAATTCTCAGTTAGCTCGGTAGACCGCAAGTCGCGGGAGAGAGAGGAGCCCGGCGAAAATGAAAGTTTAACTGAAGGCGTGTGAACGCTGGCATGGTCCTGCCGAGCTGAAACATGAGAGTGGGCACGCTCAGGGCTGGCAGGCAGCGGGATGGGAGATGTCTCTAAACCCGCTAGCCTGTGCTTATGTTTAAGGGAGGACAGACTAGTTAAAACGTAAAACACCCCGAAAGGACTCACTACCCTGAAAATTTTTAGACTTGCTCTTACCATTACAGTGAAGAGGGAAGGGAATAAAGCGTGCAAAAGCAGAAACATCTGGCAACTTATACCTATGCACTGTTTAGCTTGTTTATTAAAAGAAAATGCTTGTAGGGCCGAGCCTGCAATGCCGTCAGACTCAGCCCTTGCTCTAATGAAGGAGGAAGAGATCGGAGCTGTGAGGGCGGCGTCGCCACGCAAAATCCCTTCTGCACGTCTAGTCAGGACAGTCGGATTTCTTTGACGGCCACGGAGTATCCAGTCTGGGGACGGTTGGCCAGCATCGTACCGGAGGAGGTGCAGGATCCGCAGTAGCTAAGGGAGGACAGAGATAACCAGCAGTGCCGGTGTCCGTCCACGGAAGTAGCCACTGTGCGTCCGGTGAGATGACAATTTCATCGATAGACACTCTTAACGGTAAGGGAAATTTATATAAATTCATAATCTATTAAAAACAATATACATTGTTCTTACTCCTTTAACCCTGCCCAGAGACAAAATTCTCTTGGCACAATAAGCAGTTTATTTGCAAATAGAGAGACGCGTCAAACGCTTACAGAATAATCATTCGAGGAGCCTCTGAAGTAAAATTCAACAACAGTGAGTATTTATAACAGTTAAAGGGGTGTGGTATAATGCTGCACATCTGTGCTAACTCAATGGAATACATTTCCTTTGTTCTATTGCAACCTAGGGCTCACACAAGCCCTGTGGGCTCACACTGTCCTGTTTAAAAAACACATGCAGAGAGGGACAAAGCAGCACAGGAGGAGCAGGCCAGGAGGTCTGTGAGACCCTCGCGGGCGTGAGCCAGGAAGCACAGGAACTATGAGTATCCTGAGCCGGTGACAGGACAGTGCAACAGCATGCGGTGGCAAAAAAAATCATCTTGAGACGTCGAACTGAAGAATGCTGATGGCAAAGATTCTCAGGCTGAAGCAAAATAATAAGTAATCAGTAGCACTCAGCAAGCGATTGCTGAATTAAAAGGGAGGGCGTCAGACTGTGATTTGCAAATATTCTAGCAAAATATTAGTGACAAAACTGTATTATGAGTGTCTGTATTTTACGTTGAAAAGTGTTGAGTAGCACGATTCAAAATATTAGGTTAGTTATACTATGCACATTTTTATACAACCACAAGTTTGCAAACTTACAAATAAAATGCTTTTGTAGCTGTTTTACTTTAATGTAAAAAGGGATATACACCCATTTTAGCAATGTGAAAATAATTTTTACCATGCCTCTTCGATGCTTAACAATTAATGACTATAGAAAAATGGTAATCACCAGTTATTAATCAAGTTAAACTCGCTAACAATGTGTTAATCAATTCATATAACTAGGTACAGTGTTTATTGTGTTATGTTATTCCCGCCAAATAATTCCTCCTCCAATGCACGCAATCTATACATCCCAACTCTAATCTTGTTTAAAACATTTGCATGAAAAATGTTCTATTTCACGCAGCCACTTGCTGATTTCTTTGTTTTGACAGTTAAAAAAAAAGTGTGAAAGTAATTCACATTCACTTTTCATGCAGCCAATAGTTTTCATCCTCGCCCCCAGTATTGTGTAGGTCCCTGACCGCTATGAAAATGGGGTAAATGATAAAAATGCAAATAAAATTTGAAAACAGCAAATATCTAACATAGGTACAGTACTGTAGATAAACGATCAGCTTACAGATAATATATTTCGTCTTTCTTAATGATGACAAGGTCCCATGCCTTGCGTCGAGCAAGCTGGAGTAAATACAGTCAATAACCTGTTTTATTTGATAGGTATGTATTTGTATTTATATCAATATTTGTTACTAGGGTTAGTTATTTGCCTGATGAATGTTCCATTTAATGCAGCTATCACACAATTATTAGTTTTTTTCGTTTGACTATTTTCTTTTATAAAGTAATATAAATTCACATTCACAGTTCATGCAGCCTATACTTTTTATCCTTGCCAGCAGTATTGTGTAGGTTCCCGACCACAAGCTATGAAAATGGGGTGAATCCTGGCAATTAGCAAATGATACAAATGATAATAAAATTACAAACCACACAAATCTAACATAGGTACAGTACTGTAGTTAAACGTTCAGTACTGTAGTTAAACGTTCAACTTACAGATAATATATTTAATCTCACTCGAGAAGACCAGGCCTTCAGTCGAGCAAGCTGTTAGATATACAGTCAAAAGTCTGGGTAATTTGCTACGTATGTATGTGTATAAATATTTCAAAATAATTTTTTACTAGGGTTAGTTATCTAATCACAATGGGCTTCATATTGCTTTCTGTATGTAACAATGGTACCCAGCAAATTACTTGGACTGTTGTTAAATTTTCAGTAGCCATTTATATGGCTTGGTGAGTTAAACAGAAATTGCTGGAATGTATTCTCAAAGCTTTACTGAAATGTTTGACTTTGATTACAACCACCAGTGAAACACAATTGCAAAGTAAAATTTTCTTGTGAGTTTAAAAAAAGAAGCGGGGTTGTAGTGAACTCCAGTCCTCTTAATTTCACTGGTCATTGAAAATGGTCACGCTCCCAATCCTAGTTTTCTTTGCCAGATTGGCTTATTTAATTTTCAATCACTACACCCTCCTACTTCCATTAATTTGATTGGCCATCGAAACTTTTAGTCTGTGCCGAGACTGTATCCATCCTGTTTTGATCCATAATCGGAAAACAATGTGTCATCTCCGCTCTTATTTATTTAACACCTTAAACGTCATTTGCTCCCACGGACTTGAGTCCAATCAGATGACGGACTTGAGTTAAGTCACTATGTCAAAGTGCAAGGCAGATGATCACCAACAAACTGGCCAATGCAGCAGTGTGCACAAAGTGCAAGGAAATTTGTCGACACTAGCTAAGACAAAATCAATAGACTGAAAAGAGTGAGAATAACCAACTGACCATTGTTTCATTCGCAATTATTTCTGATATTTCCCTTCCCTTTAAAAAGCTGTTTGTCATGTAAAATGAAGATAGAGAGGATCTGCATAGGGTTTTTACATTATTATAACCTTTGAGAAATCAAACTTTTGCAAACCTGTAGATCGACCGGTGTGTTGGAGAAGACCAAAGTTGATTCAAGTAAACAAAATAACTCATGTAGTTTGGTTTATATTATCATATCCAAACAAGGATCTTGCCATTGTTTCTTGAACTTTGCAATATGACACCAAATGTCTTGTGAATCTGAATCCTCAACCAGACTTTTTATAAAGGCTTTTATTCAATGACTCCACTGTCATTTAATTTTTGCTTTGTTGCAATGGTGAACAGCCACACACTTGTAAATAATATAAAATAACCTTTTATTTTGGAACAACATTTGTTGCACATTCAAAACCATATAATGTACTAAATATGTCAGTGTGTTCAAATGTATAAATGTATTTGAATCAAATGATATAAGTATACAACATGTTAAAACAACTGGGTTATTTCACTCAATAAACTATTTCTATTCAAAATGTTGTACAAAAGTAATATACTGTTCAAATTAGATGGAGGACAAAAGACTAGTGTTAAGATTTAATTTGCATGTGCAAAGTTTGAGGAGTTTCCAGATGTTTTTTTTCGTGACTTCTCTGCACTGGCCATTTACCTGTCACCATTATAAAGATCTTAACTTGTATGGACACACTCTAAAACAGGCCTTTTCATGCAGTGCGCCAGAATCAGATGACAAGTCCTTTAATCCCATAATCCGTACACTCTCTTTCTCCACTAACTGGTGAAAGCCTATTGTGTTTGTTCCGGTTCATTATTATTCTGACAGAAAAGGGTGTCTTTTGCAAATTCCCGTGAGATTAAATGGCTTAAAGGTGCCCACATTTTTATGGTAGTAAAGGGCCGCAACTTCTTGTGCAGTGGCATGCATGTTGGCCTCATGGTGGTGCTGTCACAAGCCTATAAAGTTGCACTTTCTGCAAGCTACATAGGTGTGTTTCCTTATGATGAAATGTGAAAAAACATGGATGCTATTGACCAATGAACATTTGAGGGGCTGTGATTTTGCACACTGATGCACACATCTCATACAAGGATAATGGTATAATAATCATACTTGGTAGACATGTTCACAAGGATGATGCAGAAAAAATGACTGCAAGGATTTTTTTTCAACTACATGGTGGCGTTATAAAAATGTTCATATTAGCAAATTCACTATACACACCCCGTTACAGTAAAAGTATTGAAAAGGGGTACAAAAGTCCACCTCTTCACAGGGAACATATTCACCATTGGAACTAATTAGCTTCGCTTTAATGGTTTGGCGACCATTTTGAATATATGTAAAACACTTTAAATACATCTCTGGCGCTTAACCAGGCACAATCCAGGTCCACGGATTCGCGGATTGCGACTCGTTGTGTAAGTTTATTGATTGATACCAAATGATTATTATATTTTACTCACCGGTTAGCGGCTAATTCCAATGTAGCGATTGACGTAACGTTTGTTTACCTACGTGCAACAATCCAAATGCTACTTCTGATCAAATGACCAGTGTTAAGTATGAGTACGTTTTGTACTCTTAATCAGGGTTGTGAGTAAAGTTTATATACAATATGTTTTTATTTTGGCTACGTGGGTGTAATAGTGAAAAGGAAAAACATGTAATATTATTTACAGCTATGGATATTAGTTGGATTTGTGTCCTACAGGAAAAACTGCAATATAGCTATAAATAGCTTAATGCTGAGACCCGCAAAATGCTGTTTGCATCTTTAATTATTATTCTTTTTCCAAAAAAGGTGTTTTTTGTAAATTCCCGTGAGATAAAATGGCTTAAAGGTGCCAACACTTTAATGATAGTAAAGGGCCAAGGGCCACATCTTCTGGTGCAGTGGCATGCATGTTGGTCTCATGGTGGCACTTTTTGCAAAATCACCACGAGTCTTGAAAATTGGTACATAGTTGTATTTCTTCATGCTGAACATTTTTGACCACGGGACCCATAAAGTCCCCCATGATGGAGTTTTTCGCCATTTAGGATTTTTTGAAAAACACAAAAAACATTTACTCCTGTCCTCTTCATGTACTTTGATATTTGGCATCTAGGGACCAAGGTCCTCAAAATTAATATAATCCAGGCCACAATATGTCAAAAAACGCTATTGACCAAGGAACATGTCCGGGGAATGGTTTTGCACGTATAGAAAAATCTCCTACACGGATAATGGCATAATAATTCTACCTGGCACGTATGTTAACAAGGATCATACGGAAAAAATTACTGTACACACGGTGGCGCTATTGAGGTTTTTCAAGAAAGGCCTGTAATTTTCATCATAGGTACACTTCAACTATGAGAGACAAAATTTGAGAAAAAAATCCACAGAATCACATGGAACGGATTTTTTATCAATTTATTGTTATCAGTATAAAAGACACGTGTCCACAACCTCAAACAGTCACACTCAAAACTCCACTATGGCCAAGACCAAAGATCTGTCAAAGGACACCAGAAACAAAATTGTAGACCTGCATCAGGCTGGGAAGACTGAATCTGCAATAGGTAAGCAGCTTGGTGTGAAGAAATCAACTGTGGGAGCAATTATAAGAAAATGGAAGACATACAAGACCACTGATAATCTCCCTCGATCCGGGGCTCCACGCAAGATCTCACCCCGTGGGGTCAAAATGATCACAAGAACGGTGAGCAAAAATCCCAGAGCCACACGGGGGGACCTATTGAATGACCTGCAGAGAGTTGGGACCAAAGTAACAAAGGCTACCATCAGAAACACAATACACCGCCAGGGACTCAAGTACATGTCCAGGCCCGTCTGAGGTTTGCTACAGAGTATTTGGATTATCCAGAAGAGGATTGGGAGAATGTCATATGGTCAGATGAAACCAAAGTAGAACTTTTGGTAAAAACTCAACTTTTCATGTTTGGAGGAGAAAGAATGCTGAGTTGCATCCATAGAACACCATACCTACTGTGAAGCATGGGGGTGGAAACATCATGCTTTGGGGCTGTTTTTCTGAAAAGGGACTAGGACGACTGATCTGTGTAAAGGAAAGAATGAATGGGGCCATGTATTTTGAGATTTTGAGTGAAAACCTCCTTCCATCAGCAAAGGCATTGAAGATGAAACGTGGCTGGGTCTTTCAGCATGACAATGATCCCAAACACACCGCCCAGGCAACGAAGGAGTGGCTTCGTAACAAGCATTTCAAGGTCCTGGAGTGGCCTAGCCAGTCACCAGATCTCAACCCGATAGAAAATCTTTGAAGGGAGTTGAAAGTCCATGTTGCCCAGCGACAGCCCCAAAACATGACTGCTCTAGAGGAGATCTGCGTGGGGGAATGGGCCAAAATACCAGCAACAGTGTGTGAAAACCTTGTGAAGACTTACAGAAAACATTTGACCTCTGTCATTGCCAACAAAGGGTATATAAAAAAGTATTGAGATTAACTTTTGTTATTGACCAAATACTTATTTTCCACCATAATGTACCAATAAATTCATAAAATATCCTACAATGTGATTTTCTGGATATCTTTTCTCATTTTGTCTCTCATAGTTGAAGTGTACCTATGATGAAAATTACAGGCCTCTTTCATCTTTTTAAGTGGGAGAACTTGCATAATTGAGCTTGTAGGCTTTGGATCATAAGCAGTTCCTTTTTTTCTTCAGTATGCACTTACAATTCCATAATTGTGTATTATAAAAAAAATTGCCAACACAACAGCCCATAATCACCATATTGTTTATTAGATATGGAACAGTATTCAGATTTTGACTGGTTAAAATTATATTTTGGGCAGTAGTTATGTTATAATAATCATATAAATAATCATTGAGCAACCTTTAAAGATGTGTTATTTTCTTGAGTATCACTTGTTGTGTCAATAAAATATGCTAACCATCAATCAGACAATGGTCTGTGTGTTAATAATGCGTTGATTAACGCGATTATTTATAATTTCACTAAAGACTGTGAAAAACAATGTATTCTGATTCTTGCTTATTTAATAATGGACAAATACAATCAGTGAAAAACACTTTTATGAAGATTACTTTGAGCTTGTTTGGCTAATTACTGTCTACGTGCGAAGCCATGTTTGTTTTCATAATGGGGAATGGGGTGGTATTTTTAAACTACTTTGGAAATTTCAGAAATGATCATTAATGACACACTAGTTAACATTTTATGTCGCTAGTAAGTATTTTCGACATGAAAGTTATTATTTGGTATACAAGATATTTTTCAAAACTGCTGTTGACCAGAATCCTTAATGTTTTTATTGAAATGTACTTTTGTAATGTTTCGATATGTACTGAGACCTGTTATTTTTTAACGCACAATGGATTTGGTGGTGGGCAAAGCCTTTTTCGAGAAAAGCTGGAAATTGCGAGAAACCAACACCCCACCTAGCAGCCCTGTCCCAGACAGGGAAAGGATTTGTGTGGCAATTTCAATCGATTAAGAACAAAAAGTAAACCTGGCTTACAGCATCAAAGGAACTTCGTTGTTGTAAGTACGTTCTAATTTCTTTGGAAACCTGTAATGCTATTGATTTGGGCTTTGCAATGTTTATTTGTGTTTCAGCGTCCTGTTATTCTGCATAATGGTACTGTGTATCATTGATGGTTTCATTCACCATATATTCATGTTTCTGATATTAATGTTGTAAGCCTCTTGTTAAATCACTTTATTCCACTGTCACTGTAAATATGGGATCGTTATGTCAAATGACAATAGCCGGATAGCCCATAGCATTAGGCAGCCATCCATGCTAGAATTATTAGCTTTCCGTCCATCGTGCTTAAATTTGTAATCATTATTGGTAAGTATAATAAAAGTGCCCCCGTCTTAGAAATCAAATGCTTATCCAACACGTTTGTTCTGGTTATGGACCTGTATCTATATGACAGGTAAGCAGGATAGGACTGTAACCAGCTAATAGTTCGTTTTAACCAGCAATGTCTTAGATAAGTATAGTTGCCATGTACAAAATTTGTCCAGGGGCTAATTACTTTGAAGAGGGGTTAATTACTTTGCAGTTTAAAATCACGCTATATGGGCTTAGAAAATATACTGATATGCGGATATAAGGGTGTACCAATTTAGATTCTAGTTAGATTTATTTTGGTTCGATTTCGATCTGCAAAATGTATGAGGAGTTTGCGATTCTGTGATTATGTAACCACACTTCATTGATTGTGGCCAGCTGTTACTACCTCCACGATATCCATGCAACTGATTGTTTACGGTTCATGTAAAGTAGTTGGCATTAAACAAACTGCAGTCTTTATACCGTTAAAAACGACTATACAGCTCTATATTTGTAGGCCTATTATTTATTTTACATTGGTAGCAAAAGTAAGACTACATTAGAGACTTGTCAGCAAGAAGACTTCAGATTTTCATATTTAGCTATCAAAATAAAGGTCTGTGGTGTGTCTAATTTATGTTGTGTAGTCAACATTTCCAATGAAAATGTTTGTGGAAAACTATAAATTACAATAAATTACAATTTCAATAAAAATGTACATAGGTTAAAGATTATTATAAGGTGGAGCAAACTTAGAAATATTTAGAGCTTATGAAAGTTAATGTAGAGAAAATTAACATCAAAATAGGATTCTTATATATTAGATAATGTTTTTAATTTGCTTGGGCTCATTTGCTTTGGAGATTGTGTAATACATCCAACAACACTAGAAGTGTTCACACTGCATCCTAGCTTAGGTCTGAGGGCCTCCTAAGCCCTGGGCTGAGGGCCTTCTACGCCCTAGACAAAGCAAGTGTTCTCCCCTGCATATGTCCATGCTCTGCTCTTTCAGGGTTAGACAAATTAGCACATATCTCTGTTTGTATTACACCACAGCATTTTTAGGTGAGCAAAAGTAATGAAACAAATAATCTTAAGGTAAAAAACATTTAAAATTTGGTGGCATAACCCTTGCTTGAAATAACTGCCTCAAGCCTGCGACCTATTGACATCGCCAAACTGTTGCATTCTTCATTTGTGATGCTATTCCAGGCTTTTACAGCAGCTTCTTTCAGTTCTTGTTTGTTTTGGGGTGTTTCTCCCTTCAGTCTCCTTACGGAGGTGAAATGCATGCTCTATTGGGTTAAGGTCAAGTGATTGATTTGGCCAGTCTTCCCCTGATGAAGTCCTTTGTTTTAGTGGCAGTGTGCTTTGAGTCATTGTCCTGCTGAATGATAAACTTCCTCCCGATAAGCTTAAATGTATTTCTCCGTAAATTGGCAGACAAAATGTTTCTGTACTCTTCTGAATTCATTCTGCTACTACCAGCATCTGTTACATCATCAGTAAACATTAATGAGCCTGTTCCAGAAGCAGCCATGTACGCCCAAGCCATGACCAAGCTTCACAGATGAGCTTGTATGCTTTGGATCATAAGCAGTTCCTTTTTTCTCCACACTTTGGCCTTTCCATCACTTTGGTAGAGATTAATCTTGGTCACATCAGTCCATAAGATTGCGTTCCACAACTTTTGCCGCTCTTCTCTGTACTTTGCAAATTTCAAACTGGCCTTCCGGTTCTTACTGCAGATGAGTGGTGTGCATCTTGTGGCTTGGCCTCTATATTTCTGCTCCCTGAGTCTTCTTCGAACAGTGGATTGTGATACCTTTACCCCTGCACTGTGGAGGTCATTGGTGATGTCACTTACTGATGTTTTGGGGGGTTTCATATTCGACGTCTGTTGCTCAGTACACTAGTAGTTTCTTTCTTTTTCAGGACATTCCAAACCGTTGTGCTTGCTATGCCCAATGTCTGTCCAATGGCTCTGGTCGATTTTCCTTTCCTCAGCTTGACAATGGCTTGCTTTTATCCCATAGACAGCTATCTGGTCTTCATTTTGGTTTATCCTCTTTAACAAGAAATGCAGTTTAAACCGAGGATGGAAACTAGTAATGCAGAGCTATTTCATGTTTGAATAATCAACCTAAAAGGCAACACCTGGGCAACTAGAAACATCTGTCATTCACATGCTCCAATACTTTTGCTCTCTTGAAAAATGGGTGGGTTCAAATAAAGGGTAGTATGTCCTGAGTTGTTTAACACATCTAGATGTGAATACCAGGAAATGAAAGCTGACATTTTTAACTCTTTGTCTCATACTTATCTTTTGATCTTAAACCCAAATGTCTTCAGTGAATGACAAAAACTAAAGAATTTGTCTTACCGTTACAATACTTTTGGAGGGGACTGTATATGACATTTTCATTCTCACACATAAAAATCTGACATGGTCCTCAGACTATCCTTTCCATTTCGCCGACATCCTTCGTTAACTGAAGATTTTGATTTAATGTCCAACCCATCAAAAATGTTTGCTGTTTGTAAAAATGTCCTTATCTTTATGTACACAGTAAGAGAAAGTAGGCTTGAGAAACGAAACACAACAGAGATGTACTGACTAACTGAGCAAAGGAGTCTTGCCTGATACTGAGGGGCCCCACACATCCTGTCCATACCTCCTGCTAGGATTTGCCCATGTGACTGTCACAGGCTTGATGGATAGGTCCATTGACCATATGCTGGGACATACCATACAAGAGTCATTTGTAAGATAGGCCTTTCTTATTGGAGGGTATTTGACTGTGTAATGGCTGATTTTGACCATTGGCCGCCTCCCTTGTATTTTGGTATAAAGATTATCTAGAATCTAGAAAATTATCTTGGCATAATTAGCAGTATTTTTCATACCAAATGTAATCTTACATTTGTGATTCTTATTATATCAGTGAAATGTATTAATTCTGTGTCATTGAAAACACGTATATAGACATGAACAAACCAGATATATAACAGTTCTGTCATAAGAACATTCTCTGTGAGGATACATCTGGATGATTCATCTGTTAGGATAGTTGGACTTGGATTGACTGAACTGAGAATCACAAGACTTGTATTTTCATATTTTTCTGGGTGAACTCACCAACGAACCTAAAGTAGCGGACACTGTTTTGACTGTATCAAGATCCAAATATTCTACGGATATGTCATGTCCTGGCAATGCCCCTAGCCATCTTTGCACTGGGCTGGGGGCCATAGTCTGGACAGGACAACAATAGATGCCTCCCCAATTGGAGGCAGGTGTAGATTGTTGCCTCCAATTGGGGAACATACTTAAGCAGAAGGTTTTCCCCACACAGGTTGTGGAGTATTTTGGTTTGTTTGCTGAAAGCTATGACCCAGTCAGTGGAGCTGTTTTAAGTTTCTTTTGTTTCTTTCTTTATTAAAATAATGGAGTACCATCACCCGTTCGCCTCTGCGTTTGTGTCCTTCCACCAGCCTTGTGACATGATACCATTCAATGATGACCTTTAACAAATACCAGATCCCCGATTCCTACATTCCCTTTCTTATTTAAGCATAGGGACTCAGTACTTTTAAGTTTTAGCTCATTTATACATGTAAAGGACTAAATACACATCAGTTCAAGAAATTACTTAAGAGCCCGAAAGACTCGTAGCTGTCCCTGTTCAAAGTCTTCATGATTGGGTTGCAGATCAAGTATCTGATGATTTTGGCTACCTTTTCTCTTACTATTCATTCCCCCCCGATTGTCCCTGCCGTAATCCATCATGTCACACCGCTGACTTGGAGTATTTTTTACACATTCTGGACACAGCCCACATGCAGTTATTAATTAATACAATTGGTACTCCTAAAATGTTCACCCGGCACAGCCAGAATATGACCCCTCCAAGCCTGATTCCTCTCTCGGTATCTTTCTAAATTTCAGCCCCTTTTAGGGAGCTGCCCCTTCAAAATGAAAGGGTGTTGTACAGAAAAAACATTTAACAAATATATCGAGTATCAGACACAATGACAAAATACCGTTTTGCACATATAGTGTTGCTACGATAAACTGCCTGGAAGTTATAGATGTATTTTGGGAAGTACTCGTCTCCACACTAATTGTGAGGAAATTCATGTGTGTAATGGTGGCTTAGTACTTCACTAGAATGCAGTCTCTCCATGCAGATATTTATGCATTTCATCCTCTGCAAAATCCTATCAGATTACTTTGCTTTCCAAACTTTTGGCTGCCAATGTTTTTAAAACGATGTAACAGGATAGCAAGAACATATACAGTGGGGAGAACAAGTATTTGATACACTGCTGATTTTGCAGGTTTTCCTACTTACAAAGCATGTAGAGAGCCGGAATTCTTACTGGTTGGTAGGTGATCAAATACTTATGTCATGCATTAAAATGCTAATTAATTATAAAAAAAATCATACAGTGTGATTTTCTGGAATTTTGTTTTAGATTCTGTCTCTCACAGTTGATGTGCACCTATGATAAAAATCTGGAGAACACATGGCACCAGGATGCACTATGGGAAGAATAAAAGCCGGCAGAGGCAGTGTGATGCTTTGGGCAATGTTCTGCTGAGAAACCATGGGTCTTGCCATTCATGTGGATGTTACTTTAACATGTAACACCTACCTAAGCATTGTTTCAGTCCATGTGCACCCTTCATGGCAAAAGTATTCCCTGATGACATTGGCCTCTTTAGGGAGGATAATGTGCCCTGCCACAAAGCAAAAATGGTTCAGGAATGGTTTAAGGAACACAACAACGAGTTCAAAGGTGTTGACTTGACCTCCAGATTCTTCAGATCTCAATCAAATCAAGCATCCGTGGGATGTACAGGACAAATGGGTCCGATCCATGGAGGACCCACCTCGCAACATACAGGGCTTATAGGATCTCCTGCTAATGTCTTGGTGCCAGTTACCACAGCACACCTTCAGAGGTCCAGTGGAGTCCATGCCTCGACGGGTCAGGGCAAAAGGGGGACCTACACAATATTAGGCAGGTGGTTATAATGTTATGGCTGATCGGTGTAATTTGACAATGTCAAACTGTAAAACTCTAGAGCTGTCCAAACATTACAGCAAGTCATACTCTTCACAGTTAAGGAAGCTAAAGGTGTCAGGATAAATTCAAATACATATTAAAGCTGCAAGCAGCATTGAGCATGTTTCAGCAAACAGTACTTGACATCCTTATTGCACCAGTTGCGCTGACAAACACATGAATGCGGTAGTACCAAATGTCTAACTGTCCATCATGGGGAATTTTATGGCTTCCAATGGCAATCATTTTTTTTGTGAGATCTTGTATACCTATTTTCATACTTTAACTCACAAAGTGAGCAATATGCGAATATGGCCAACCGAATTGCGCCACATTCTGGTTCATAGTAAAATGCTTGGCCCCATTTGGTAGTTTCTTGATTGTAAAAAAACCTACCAAGTTGAATTTTAATAATTTTTTTTGTTATTTACCGTAAGATTATTTGTTTAATTAATTTTGCTCACCTAAAAACAGAGATATGTGCTAAGTTGTTTCACACATCTATATGTGAATACCAGGAAATGAAAGCTGAAATTCTGACTGTATCAAAATCTGATGCAGAAAAACAAATCCATGCTTTTGTTACTTCAAGACTAGATTACTGCAATGCTCTTAATCAATGTGAACACATTACTCCAGTACTCTTTACACTGGCTGCCTGTTAAGGTTAGTGCTGATTTTAAGGTTTTATTGTTAACCTATAAATCAATACATGGACTCCTACTTATTTGGCTGAAATGATCCAGCCATACATACCTACACGTAACCATAGGTCACAAGATGCAGGCCTTTTCATCATACCTAAAATTTACCAACAAACAGCCGGAGGCCGGGCCTTCTCTCATAGAGCGCCATGACTGTGGAATGATTAGCCAATTAAGGTTAGAAATGCAAACTCAATATGGGTTCACGTTGTAGGTCACATCAAACGTGGAAAAAGTTTTGATATGATTTATCTTTGTCTCATTGACATCACAAAAACCTGGCATTTAAACAGGGGTGTGTAGACATTTTATACCCACTGTACAATGTTAACCTGTTGCATATGTCAGATTTAATGCATAACTTGTTAGGCAAAGAAAAGCTGTTGCTATCAAACATTGTCTCCTTGATCAAGTGAGTCAGTGTACTGGTGAAGGGATAGATCAAATAGGCTGATAGATAGAAGTTTTGTGGTTATTTAATGCTCCCTTGAAAAGTATTTTTAGTATCTTTAAACTACAAGAATACAGTAGTTTATTTTGATAAGTATGGTGAAATAACTAACAGCTTGAAGACGCCAACACTAACTTTAGGTCTCACATGCATACATGACACCAGATAAGCTTTAATATTTAGAACATTTTCTTGGGCAAAAAAACAGGAAACAACACACTTATTTTTGTGACAAGATGGAGGAAACAGCATATGTGCTTAAAAATATATACATTTTTAGCACTCTAGACTAGCAGTAACATAGGGCAGAATAGTAGCAGCCAATATGATGAGGTCACACGTTGGCAAAGGACCAACGATACACATATGAGGGGGCAGCACACTAGGGAGGGGGCTTCTGCTTCTGCTGCTTCTTCTTTTTTGTCTTCTTTCTTCTTGATAGTGATGCATCGCTATCTGTATAGGCTTGTCTGGGATTTTCTATTCTTATTTTATTCTTACCATCTTGCATTAAAATAGTTAGAACTATCACCGGTTCATTCTCTTGATGTAGTCGCATTTCCACCACATTTTGGCGTCACAAACAGGATTATTTTACTACTCAATGGAAAATCCCAAGGTCCACAGACACTCTGATTCTGGGTTCAACTCTAGCCGCGGCATAGAGCTAATACAGGTAAGGCAAAGGCATTTACTTTGTCATAGTTAGGAGAGTTGATGAGTGGTGTAGTTGGGTGGAAGTAGTCAAGGAATCGAAACTAGGGGGGAAAGAGTGACGACAAGGATTTGTCTGGGTTCCCATTCATTTCTTAGTGCGTAAATAAATTAGGGATCACGTGCGTGTGAGACCTAATGGGACCGAAGTGCGTGTTCCAGGGGAGATATTGTTAGGGACCTACCAAAGTGCGAATGAAACCAACAAGCTTTAGGTATAAATCGAGAATCAACAAAGTGCGTGTGAGTCTTATAGGGGCCGAAGTGCGTGCTCCAGGGGTGGTTTTGAAGTAGTAAGGAATCTATCGAAGCGCATATAGATTGATTCCGATGGAATCGAAGTGCATGTTCCAGCCGTAGTGCGAGCACCTGAATCCGGACATCTAAAGTGGTATTATGGACCCAAAACTATATAAATAATACAGAGATTCGGGATAATGTCTATCCTACAGTGTGATAACAGTCCTGGGTTTCTTGCGAATGTGGTCAAGAGGACCTATGAGCGATTGCATATCCAGGCTAAATACAGGTCCGTATATCATCCTCAGTCACAGGGCAGGGTCAAGAGAATGCAGCGACGGAGCTAAATTGGGTTATGACGTTACCTATCGCCCCTGAGTATCAGGGAGAGCACGAACAGGGACACAAAGTTGACCCTACATGAGATGGTGATGGGGAGACGAATGTATGTAAGGTTGACGAAGAAACAATGCCTACTGACCTAGACGGACTCAGACGTGATATGGACAAATACATTGAACTGTTTTAACCTCATAAAAGTATTTTTCAGACAGAAAGTAGACCAAGGTGTTCACCGGAGGAGAGCTGGGGGCACCTAGCGATACAAGAGGGAGACCTGGTATATGGGAAGGTGTACAGACGGAAGTGAGACAAGCTGAAAAGGGAGGGCCCATATGAAGTCACAGAGACAACGCCCGCCGCATTGAGAGTAAAAGGGTCTCCGTACTGTTATTATGTGTCTCACTGTCTTAAAACAGGCATCTCGGGGGAGAAAGAACAGAAACATAAAAGCGGCCCGGACAACACAGACAACACCATGGTAATGGGGCAGGCACCTGACCAACGGACGTTACGGAGATGCTGGGGTATACGGCTGGTGCAACTGTAGGTTTGATCCTGTGGGCATAGTGGAAGGCCGAAGCTCAAACGGCTGGAGAAGTAGGGCAGGGTAAATGTAACCGGTCTACAGGTAAGGAGAAGTACAGGCGGGTAAGGAGAAGTACAGGCACCCGTAGGTATGTCTTTGACGAACTGTATCCTTCTGGAGATTGTTTGACAGTTAGGGTTCACGGGAATGTAGATGATGGCACATGGCGAGTAGGCTTTGATATAGTTAGCGTGGACAATTTGATACCTTATAAATCAGTCATAAGAGAGCCTGTATTACCAGCGTCAGCGTCAGCGAGCAATACCATCTCGCGAATTACTGTACAGGACAAGCAAACGAGACAGTCGGGGGGCATGAGGAGGGGACACGAAACCTGCAGAACCAGATACACAAGCGACACCCTTATCTGTACAGGACATTGTTACTGTTACTGTTACTTAATGATCTAGTAGGCAGGAGACAGGAGTATTGTCAGAAACTGAAGTTTATGACAAATCTGACGACAACAGTGTAGTACGTCGGATGGACCGACCTAACCAGGATTTGACATGACTCAGGCCCTAGAGCCGGACGCATATCGTGACTATAGACGAACGCAAGATGAGGTGTTTGCATACAGGGGCCGACAGACCTGGTCTGGTAGACAGTAGCCCGTCCAGGAAGTCTTGGAACCAAAAACCATAGCCCGGCAGTGTCCCATTGTCCTTGAAGGGGAGAAAGTTAAGTATGTACCATGGGGGAATAAGGATGTAATGGGAATGGTACGGCGATTGCCAGATTTGAGGAAAGGGGGAAATAGATAGATATTAAAGGTAGAAGGAGAAACATTGGGAACTATGTTGGCGGTAGGATATATTACGGTTTTGCTAACTAACTGTTTAACCAGATCAGAGATGGTGGATATTTTAGTAGATACAGGTATGCAACAGGTTGCGGACAGTGAGGAGTTTGACGGTCAGAACTTTCACGCATGGAGGCATTTGGTTTGGGCCACTCTAAGCTAGCTGAGGAAGACATGCTCACGGGGCCAATAAAAGGGAGAGGCAGCCAAGGGCTGGATAAGAAAGCAAGTCCATCACTGGGGCACAGTGGCAGGCGCAAACGTTTCTGGCTGCCCAACAACCATGACTATGCAGTTATTCCGTAGCGTAGTCACAGAGGCACTACCAGAGCCATTTAAAACCAAACTTAAAGACGTACCAGGCATGTGTGCTATGACTCACGAACAATGGGTCAGCACTGTGGGACACTTTTACAATAACTTTCTAGAAGGGGTGAAAAAGACTGAGAAACAATCTGAGGACGTAACCAGAAAACTCGCACAGGATAGTCTGGAAAATCTTAAGGCTTGGAGAGGGTCTGCCAAGGGCATACGTTTAGTGGGGGGACGACAGGAGACCTCTGAACAGACTGTGAGAAAGTATGTCTGTTTAGGTGTATTTCAATTCTAAAGGACACAACACAGAGTACTATGGCTTTGCAAATGTATGTAACTTTCTGTAGGTCCTTGGAAACAGCACATAGGAATGTGGTTAACTCTACACATCCCCCTTACATTCCAAAGTTTGGGACTAGGAATAGGGAGGTTGTGATATACATTGCCCTTATAC